>NW_025568060.1:0-13568 GCF_020424385.1 Procambarus clarkii
TATAATCTATAGTTCGCATGAGGGCTTGGGAATATTCGGCAACAATTTTTGTCTAGTTATAATCTTTGTAAGGACATTTACGGTCAAATAAATGTTTGTGTTTCTTTTATTTCCATTTTTTTCACCGTTTAGGTTTCAAAGTTTTGGGTGTTTTAGGAATCAAAGTCTGGACCCTTAGGACTACGAAATCAGAGCACTTTCCATTCGGCTGTGAGGACACGTGTGAGTGTGTGTGAATATTCACCTATTTGTACTCGATCAATTTTATCTCCAGGATCGAGCTTAGGGTTATCAACCCGGCCATTATAGTCGCTGGTTGTCAGCTGCAATGACTCGTGACCTATTTATCTATCATATTTACTGTTAAAACAATAGATGGCGTTCGCCTCTGCAACCTGCTCCTTTCGTTTTTCCAACTCGGCTTACGCCAAAAGGGAACTTTCTGAAATCTGTTATACATCCATGTTTCACGCTTCCTTCCATGCCCCCATGTTTATCGATATTCAATGTGAATATTTCTCCTTTATCCACTCTGACAATTCCCCTTAAGTATTTTATCCCTATCAAGGCTTGCGTGTGTGTCTCCTCACTTCTAGTGTCGTCAGGTATAGTGCATTCAATCATTCTTGATATCACATTCCTAGCAATTCAGTGTTGAGCCTCGTCCCAAAATTTGAAAGGTTTTGAGTTTGTGTTTTTTTTCTACATTTGGCTCTTTGATGGGGCAGGATACTTTAAAACGGTGTGTCGTTGATGCTATAAAGCTTTACAAATGTCTCCTTATTTAGGTTTCTGATTTATGCTCTGACTTTTGCTGGTATACAGTATTCTGCGGGTGTCATCCTGCTTATGAGCCAGTGGAATTAGGTTTGGAATAAGTTCATTCTTACGTCTTTTTCTCTAGGCGTTAGTAGAAGGTAGTTTCCCTTCATTGTGTACAGTCCTTTTAGTCTCTTCTCACCTGTTCCCACATCCATCTCAATACACTTGCTGATGTTGAAATACAGTAGCCATTTCTCGGACCAACTCTGCAGCTTCCCCAAGTCATCTTGAAGAATCGTATAATGTCATTCCTCTTCTCATTAATTTTGCATCGTCTGGAAATATCGAGATGTAAAACTATTCCTGTAGATTTGTCATTCACATATGAGAAATAGTAGGGGTCCCATCACCGCTCTTTCAGGTACTCTGCTTGTTAAAAAAAGTAACAAGCGAAGTACTCGCTGGCTGACTCCTGTCTGTTAGGTATTCCCTCATCCATGTAAGTTACTCCCGCCTACCTCACACTTTTGTACATAATTTTTTGGGGTAACGTTCTCTGTCAAATATTTTTTAGTATGTTTAGAAATAATAATCTTCCCAACCTGCTCAGCCTGGGGTCAGATTCACGAAGCAGTTACGCAAGCACTTACGAAAATGTACATCTTTCCTCAATATTTCGCGGCTTTGTTTACAATTATTAAACAGTTAATGACTGTTTAATAATTGTACGAAGCACTGACTACGAAGCACCAGGAGACTGATTATAACAATAACAACAGTTAATTGGGAAGTTTTCATGTTTGCAAACTGCTTAATAAATGTAACCAAAGCCGTCAAAAATTGAGGAAAGATGTACACGTTCGTAAGTTCTTCCGTAACTGTTTCGTTAATCTAGCCCCCTGGTTTATTTTCGTTACTTTATCATAGATTTTGCCCTTCTCCTAGAGCTATGTTGATGTTCGTTGACATACCTAATTCTCTCTAGGTGTTCAAATATTATTATTATTATTATTATTATTATTATTATTATTATTATTATTATTATTATTATTATTATTATTATGAGTACTTTCTAGGGGCTATTTTGCAGTGCCACTGGACTATAAAAAAGTGGCTTCTTTTGTATCTCCTTAAAAACAGGTACTACAGTTGCCTTCTTCCAGCTTCTGGGCAGTTCTCCCTTTATATATCAATCATTAAAGTTCAATGCTACGTATATACCGAGTGCCTGTGCAGTTTCTTTTAACATCCATGTTGATGCGTCATCTTGTCCAGTAGCGTCAGTTTCTTCTAGAGTTGCTAGTTGTTTCCTTGTTTCCTTTGCAGTTAATATATGTTACTTGTTTACTAATGTTACTATATATAAAAGTTTCTCACCTAAGGCTCATCAAAAACACTTTCTCACCTAAGGTTGACTCGTAGCACAGGGGAGCAATTCTGGCTCAGTTGTGAAACATGTTGTGATAAATAGCTTTAAGTTCCTCGCAAGTTTCCTTATTTCATCCTAGATGTACCCACCTAGACGTGCTTCGCAGGGGAGAGCAAAACTCCTGGTCCCCGCCTTCCAAACATTCGAAGGTCACTGTTATGACTCGCTTCACACTTTTTTATTATATTTTTCATTACAATTTTTGTATCGATTTAAGTTCGTTCACTTCTGTACGTCTAAGCTAACTAACGTTGTTGTTGTTTTAGATTCAGCTAATTGGAACAAAAGGTGACAAGTAGCACGGGTTATGGTGAGCCCGTAGTGGACTTCGTTGACCGAACACAACCTTCGTCTTGCTTATTCCAATCATTGACGACTCAAATGATGGAAAATATCTTTCTGACTAATGTGATAAAATTATATCTGTGGTTTCTAAAGAATCTAATTTCCATGTAGTGTGTGTGTGTGTGTGTGTGTGTGTGTGTGTGTGTGTGTGTGTGTGTGTGTGTGTGTGTGTGTGTGTGTGTGTGTGTGTGTGTGTGTGTGTGTGTGTGTGTGCGCGCGCGCACCTAGCTGTACTCGCCTAGTTGTCCTTGCCTACACCTAGGGGTTGAGCTCTGGTTCTTTGGGCCCGCCTCGCAACTTTGTTTTTACACACACGCACGCCCAAAACAGCCCGTAGCAGCTGTCTAACTCCCAGGTACCTATTTACTGCTAGGTGATCAGGGGCATCAGGGTAAAAGAAACTCCTCTGCCCATTTGTTTCCGCCTTCGCCGGGGGTCGAACCCGGACCCTTAGGACTACGAATCCCAAGCGCTGTCGACTCAGCCGTCAGGCCCCTGTGTACTTACCTAGTAATTATGTGAGTACACAGGCGCCTGACGGCTGAGTGGACAGTGTGTGTGTGTGTGTGTGTGTGTGTGTGTGTGTGTGTGTGTGTGTGTGTGTGTGTGTGTGTGTGTGTGTGTGTGTGTGTGTGTGTAAGAGAATATAACTTTAAGCAAAAGAAAGTCACAAGAAGCAAACGTCTCATAAGGCAAGGCTAAAGACTGGCATTACTTCGAAAATAGGTGAAGAAGATTGTACCTAGTTCCCCCCCCCCCCCCCATCGCTCCCCCACCCCTCCAAAAAAAAAAATAGGTAACAACGCTGAATAGATGCATCTAATTACGCTGATAACACTAATTAATCTGATTACCGTGAAATTTAGTGCCGTGCGTGCGCGCACAAACAGAGTGGATGTTTCCACACATTGAAAATGTTCTTGAACAGTAAACAATTGCATTATGCGCTTACTTGGTTTTGTTTAAGTGGGAAAAGCAATTGAAAAAACATTCGCCATTCAATTAATATTTAAAGATAATATATTATCTTTTTGTGACTGGTAAAAATGCTCGCTAAAGTTATCTCAAAATATAAATTGTGCATCGCGCCCGAGTTCATATGAACAAAAAATAGGTGATTTATATATAGATGACACTAAATTAAACTGAATCAAACAATTGGTAATTCATTCGTTTTACCTATTATTTATTTCACTCCTAAAGAACAACAAAAAATAATTATTTCCTAATCAAGTAATTGGGTGATTAGTTGGAATTTTAGTGACGTGTTCAATAATTTAAACTACTGATTTCTAATGAGGAACATTTCGTTGATTTAATCCTTGAGGTACGAGAAGTGGATATTCCTTTTGTTGCTTTTGAAACACACACACACACACACACACACACACACACACACACACACACACACACACACACACACACACACACACACACACACACACACACACACACACACACACACACACACACACACACATTTCACATAATTTCACATAAGTGATCAAATTTCACATAATTTCACACACAGTTTCAAGTGTAGATATGATAGAGCCCAATACGCTCAGGAACCTGTACACCAGTTGATTGACAGTTGAGAGGCGGGACCAAAGAGCCAGAGCTCAACCCCCGCAAGCACATATAGGTGAGTTTATATAGGTGAGTACATCATCATCTGTGTTAGAGAATCTAAATGTATGACAATGAGTTACATTCATTCTTCTCTATCTACCTCTATCTATCTTTATCTGTATCCAGCATTAGCCAGGCGTCTAACGCTGTCTTAAATCATTCATTGTTCATCATTTAGGTATGATAAAAGTTTCTAATTACTGACGTGTAATTAATGGAGGGAGGGAATTATCAGGGGGGGAAAAACGTCACTCTATTACGACTAAATAGCATTTGGAAAGGGTCAGGATAAGGATTTGGGATGGGACGGGGGAAAAAGGAATGGTGCCCAACTACTTGGACAGTCGGGGATTGAACTCCGACCTGCATGAAGCGAGACCGTTGCTGTACCGTCCAACCCAAGTGGTTGGGTTCCATGGGTGATCAAATGTTTGAATTGTAAATTATTTAACATCCGATAACATCTAGTTCTTCCCCGACTCTATCCAGACAAGTTTCCAAACTCTTTTACCTGCAATTATCACTGCCGGATCTAGTAAGGGATATTATACATTAATTCTTTCCTATATTTGGCATCTCGGTGATACATACACCAAACTTGCGACTTCTTTGCGAACCTTGCAACATTAAATTTAACACTGCAGGAGTAGTTAACACACTGGATGTTATCTTGCTCATAACCTGCACATGAGACATTCAACCTCGTCCTGAGGAGCGCATGAGTAACATCAAGGTGCTGAATCAGACTCCCCTAGGAGCACCTCCCCCCCCCCCTCCGCCCCCCCAAAAAGAATTAGCCCTGAGGAGAAAAAATAGATCGAGCATGCAAATAAAAAAAACGACATCCATCAAGATTTATATAATTTGGTTGCCATAAGTCAAAAAGGTTTCAATAATGTGATTTGTATTATTCTCTCAATACTGTTTGTATTATTATGATTATTATAATTATTATAATTTTTAATATTATGGGAAAATGGCACCATTACGCCACCCTGCAGATAACTCTTCGTTCCGTTAATGTATTTTGGTGGGCTGTGTCGGTTTGTGTTAACTTGTTTGAAGGACGTTGTTTGTTGTACGTTAACAATAACAGTAGGAACAACGTCGGTCACAGCCACACCGTTGGCAACCACACCAAGAATGAGGTTAATGAAGAGGTAACAAAAAAAAATCAAACATTTAGCAGAGTTTCCGACCGCACAAACATCCGTCCATATATAAATATTTAATATTAGTTTACTTAAAATGAGCGTATAATTACGCGGAAAATAATTTTGATGTGTCGCTCTATTAAAATGCCATTATTCTTCAAAATTCTGGCCAAATATATATCAAATTGTGATGACGTAACAAAATGGATAATTTATTCAGATTTTGACGCGATTTTTTTTTTTATTATATATGCTTGCAGAGTTGATTACTTACAAATATTTGCTTTGTGCCCTATTTTGTGCGTGTGGGCGGGCGCGCCTGAGTAACACTTTATGGGTAAACTTTAAATTATACTGGGAACTTTAATTAAGGAGTACGAGACTGTGAATCAATGGTCTCGGTGGCGCACTTGCCGAAACCACAGAATCGATTGTAGAAACTCGAAACCATCAAGAAAAAATCAAGTCGATTATAAAATCGACTTAATAATGGTCCAGGACGGATCGAAACGTCGTCGTCTCTACATCTTCTGGTATTTGATTTGGTCATCGTATCTTCAGTCACGTTATTGAGACTCATCGTCTGCACAGAATCCATGTAGGAGGATATGAGGAATATCCAGGAGCAGCCGTAGGCCTCCACAATGCATCCAAATTTGACGTTCTCCCCCAATACAGATATCACTGGCCAAATAAAAACTGTTCTTCCTGAAATTTGCATCGTTGAGTCAGCAAACTGTACTCTTTTGGGTGTCCCCGTTGGCCCACAAGCAATCGAAGAGGCACTGGATGCCACTATCATCGAGCTAAGAAGGATGTAGAACAGAATTGACATGATTAATGCTCTCTTCCTGCTGACAAGATGCCTATCTATCCCTTAGGTAATTTATTTTGAGATGTGTTCCATCCCACAGCAGTGCTATTACCCTCCTGAAGTCCATGCTCGAGGAAGTTCTGAACATCTGATTGGACGACTCACCATTGGAGCAAGAAACCCTCCTCGTAAGATTCGGTGGCCTTGGCGCCCGCATAATGCAAAATAATCTCAAAAAACATGTAATTTGGTTATGCATAAGTATCCAATAGAAAATTAAACGAAAGATCCGAACGCTTGCGCCTCTCAACACCAAGGAAATACAGAAGATGATCATTGATTGATTGATGAAAGTTAAGCCACCCAAGAGGTGGCATGGGCATGAATATTGTGGTATTGGTATTTTTTTTTAATAAATGTATACTGTGTGCTGAGGTCGCATTTAATCCTCAGGCTGCTATCGCGGGAGAGGAAACTGCTTGACAGTATTCATGAGAGTGTCCAGCTGCTGGAAGAACAGCATATTTGATTGATGAAGATTAAGCCACCCCAAGAGGTGGCACGGACTTGAATAGCCCGTAAAGAATAACATAGTTCGGGATTATATACTCAACTACACCCGACTAGACAAAGAACCATGAGTTAAACATCGTTTAATGGATGTGACATGAAGGTACAAAAGTTGACGAATCCGGAACTCTACTGAGTGTTCGTGCTCAGTAGAAGGGCTTGTGTGTGCAGGCACTGAGGAATATATATATATATATATATATATATATATATATATATATATATATATATATATATATATATACATATATATATATATATATATATATATATATATATATATATATATATATATATATATATATATATATATATATATATATTAGTATATTTTGGTAGCAGTCTTTCCTGTAGACATATATTATTAAATATGACCGAAAAAGTAAGATTAATAATTCTAACACGAATTTAATCAATCTTTCGTACATTTCTTTTCACTGTTGGAGGTAAATCAAAAATCAATTCTCCAAAATTCATTTTTATTTCTAGTCTGACGCGACACGAGCGCGTTTCGTAAAACTTATTACATTTTCAAAGACTTTAGTTTACAAATACACAACTGAATAGAACTTACGCATCTCCGATTTTATATCTACATTTTAGTGAGGTGGATGGGGTGAGGTGGCATTAATAGGGTATTAATTTCATCAACACTAGACAGAACAAGAGGTGGCATTAATAGGGTATTAATTTCATCAACACAAGACAGAACACGAAACAATGGGTATTGAATAGAAGTGTATGTAGAAAGCCTATTGGTCCATATTTCTTGATGCTTCTATATTGGAGCGGAGTCTTGAGGTGGGTAGAATATAGTTGTGCATTAATTGGCTGTTGATTGCTGGTGTTGACTTCTTGATGTGTAGTGCCTCGCAAACGTCAAGCCGCCTGCTATCGCTGTATCTATCGATGATTTCTGTGTTGTTTACTAGGATTTCTCTGGCGATGGTTTGGTTGTGGGAAGAGATTATATGTTCCTTAATGGAGCCCTGTTGCTATGCATCGTTAAACGCCTAGAAAGAGATGTTGTTGTCTTGCCTATATACTGGGTTTTTTGGAGCTTACAGTCCCCAAGAGGGCATTTGAAGGCATAGACGACGTTAGTCTCTTTTAAAGCGTTCTGTTTTGTGTCTGGAGAGTTTCTCATGAGTAGGCTGGCCGTTTTTCTGGTTTTATAGTAAATCGTCAGTTGTATCCTCTGATTTTTGTCTGTAGGGATAACGTTTCTATTAACAATATCTTTCAGGACCCTTTCCTCCGTTTTATGAGCTGTGGAAAAGAAGTTCCAGTAAAATAGTCTAATAGGGGGTATAGGTGTTGTGTTAGTTGTCTCTTCAGAGGTTGCATGGCGTTTCACTTTCCTTCTTATGATGTCTTCGACGAAACCATTGGAGAAGCCGTTGTTGACTAGGACCTGCCTTACCCTACAGAGTTCTTCGTCGACTTGCTTCCATTCTGAGCTGTGGCTGAGAGCACGGTCGACATATGCGTTAACAACACTCCTCTTGTACCTGTCTGGGCAGTCGCTGTTGGCATTTAGGCACATTCCTATGTTCGTTTCCTTAGTGTAGACTGCAGTGTGGAAACCTCCGCTCTTTTCCATGACTGTTACATCTAGAAAGGGCAGCTTCCCATCCTTTTCCATCTCGTAAGTGAAACGCAGCACGGAACTCTGCTCAAATGCCTCCTTCAGCTCCTGCAGATGTCTGACATCAGGTACCTGTGTAAAAATGTCAACATACCTGCAGTATATGGCCGGTTTCAAGTTCAATTCTCCAATGAATTTTGGAGAATTGATTTTTGATTTACCTCCAACAGTGAAAAGAAATGTACGAAAGATTGAGAAAATTCGTGTTAGAATTATTAATCTTACTTTTTCGGTCATATTTAATAATATATATATATATATATAATATATATATATATATATATATATATATATATATATATATATATATATATATATATATATATATATATATATATATATATATTATTTTATTATTATTATTATTTCAACCGAATATATATATCCAATATTTGAATCTAGTCGGAGCTATTCAGCATTTCACTAATCACCAAGCAAAACTTTATAATTTAAATACCCTTTTATTGAACTATAAATTAGAAGTAAAAATTTACCACATTCTGTAGACACAAAATAAGAAAATTAATCACCCAAAACTTTGCATGAAGAAAAATTTGCGTAGATCGTCACATGATCGCACAAACCTCATCAACGCCATTAAAAGATTCCCCAAAACTGTGTGATATTAATGAATGTCGCTCTTCACCCTCATCTTCTCCCCACCACTTCCCCCCCTCCTCCCCACCACACTTCCCCCTCCTTCCCACCACACTCCCTCCTCCCCTTCCTCCTTACAGCTCTGAGATTCTGGGAAGTAAATCGGCGAATGAATGAACCGAATTTCGGTTAAGAAAATAATTACTGCTCGTTCTGAATAAGAGACCGGCTGGAGGAATAAAAATTGGTGCGGATAATTTCCATTGAAACAGGAACCTGATCATCGACTCAACTCTTGACAGCCTGGAGTCGAGTTCTGCCGAATCTGGAGTTCAGCCGAATCTGGAGTTCAGCCGAATCTGGAGTTCTGCCGAATCTGGAGTTCAGCCGAATCTGGAGTTCAGCCGAATCTGGAGTTCAGCCGAATCTGGAGTTCAGCCGAATCTGGAGTTCAGCCGAATCTGGAGTTCAGCCGAATCTAGAGTTCAGCCGAATCTGGAGTTCAGCCGAATCTGGAGTTCAGCCGAATCTGGAGTTCAGCCGAATCTGGAGTTCAGCCGAATGCTTGCGTGAGTTTCCTCAAGAAAATCATACCTACACAGACCCCCCCCCCCTTCCCTTGTCATTAAGATGAAAGTCGCCATACCCGCCTTAAAAAATCTAAACTATGCTATTTCTAATATTTATTTTATTAATTTGCTGTGCCAATAGCCAAATTTTAATGAGGAACTGCTGGAACTCGCGTAAATGATTTAAAACTGAGAGGGTGAATTTCCATGTGCATTCGTAATTTACGGGTTTGGAAACTTCGATCACGTTCTGGTGTTCACTGTGTGTTCTATAGTGGTTGGGTGAACATGTGAACTCCTGTATATAGAGTGGTTGGGTGTCCCTGGGAAGTCTCACTAAAGTAGTTAGGTAGTTTAAACAGGGGGGGGGACAATAGATACAGTTTGAACAGGGAACAATAGATACAGTTTGAACAGGGGACAATAGATATAATTTGAACAGGGAACATAAGATACAGTTTGAACAGGTGACAATAGATACAGTTTGAACAGGAGACAATAGATACAGTTTGAACAGGCGATAATAGACACAGTTTGAACAGGAGACAATAGATATAGTTTGAACAGGGGACAAGATATATAAACAAATCTTACGGTCTATTACAGACCCGGGGAACGCCGGATACCCTTTTCCCAATGTCCGTGTGTCCGTGTCAAGCACGGACTCCCACAAAGCCCGCAGCATCGCCAGTAACTTTACGACCTGGCACGTACTTGGCCATTCTGGACGCCGGCTTGCAGGTCTCTTCATACCCGCTATGTAAATCAGGCTGTTTATGCTTCTTTTATATATTCGCCAACACATGTCAGGCGTGACTCAAGGATGGGTACACTCTCTCGCCCGGGACACACTCCATGGATTATATTCCTTTCCTATTTGGTGTGACTGGAATAAGACAGACACACCACACACACACACACACACACACACACACACACACACACACACACACACACACACACCACACACACACACACACACACACACACACACACACACATAGACAGTCTATTTAACACAAGGGGAACACATACAAGGGGACACAGGTGGAAACTGAGTGCCCAAATGAGCCACAGAGATATTAGAAAGAACATTTTTAGTGTCAGAGTGGTTGACAAATGGAATGCATTAGGAAGAGATGTGGTGGAGGCTGACTCCATACACAGTTTCAAGTGTAGATATGATAGAGCCCAATAGGCTCAGGAATCTGTACACCTGTTGATTGACGGTTGAGAGGCGGGACGAAAGAGCCAGAGCTCAACCCCCGCAAACACAACTAGGTGAGTACAACTAGGTGAGTACACACACACACACACACACACACACACACACACACACACACACACACACACACACACACACACACACACACACACACACACGTGAAAATACAAACCAGTAAAGGTGCTTTATGTATAAATTTACAAACACAAACTCGGGCAGAATTTTGTGATTGATCCTACACACCAAAAAGACAATGAAGACCCGTTCTTAAGAAAGAAAAAAACAGGCTTCTCTCTAGGGTAAGGTAGAAGTATTTTTTTATCCTTTTCTCTTGTTTTCTTCCTCTTGTTCTAGTTCTTTACATAAATCTTTGTTTTATTAGTGTTTCTTTGTATTGATTTCGTTATTGAGTTGAGATATCTGTAGTAGTGCTGAGATTCGATACTTTTGTTGAGTACTGTTGTGTGTTAATCATGAACAGGTGTTGTGTTGTCTATGTCGCCAGCCTCAGCCCAAAATGTCACCCATTGTGTTCTTTTTTATTCTTCACTATCGTCTATGTCGCTTCAATGGTCCTGTGTGTGTGTGTGTGTGTGTGTGTGTGTGTGTGTGTGTGTGTGTGTGTGTGTGTGTGTGTGTGTGTGTGTTGTGTGTGTGTGTGTGTGTGTGTGTGTGTGTGTGTGTATATAATTTGTTATTATTCATTGCCTTAGTAAACTACAATGTTTATCATATCACTGTCTCTTTTAATCCATAATATTTTCGATTGCCTGTTCGATATACTGTCTTTCCGTCTTGCTGTTTCTCTGGGTCTCTCTGTCTGTGTTTGTCTGTCTGTCTGTCTCTGTCTGTCTGTCTGTCTGTCTGTCTGTCTGTCTGTCTGTCTGTCTGTCTGTCTGTCTGTCTGTCTGTCTGTCTGTCTCTCTCTCTCTCTCTCTCTCTCTCTCTCTCTCTCTCTCTCTCTCTCTCTCTCTCTCTCTCTCTCTCTCTCTCTCTCTCTCTCTCTCTCTCTCTCTCTCTCTCTCTCTCTCTCTCTCTCTCTCTCTCTCTCTCTCTCGTTCGGTCGGTCGGTCGGTCGGTCGGTCGGTCGGTCGGTCGGTCGGTCTGTATGAAAGAACAAAGCAGAGCCGAGGATAATCGAGACACAAAAATCAGAGTAAAGTTAAGCACAACCTGAAAGCGAGACTTAAACACATTAACCTCCCCTTTTATCTTTCGTCGCTTCCTGCTTTCTCTAGACTTTCCTAATTTCCAGTCTCTCCTCGCTTCTCTCACTTTACTCCCTACGTTAATCAAAGGTAAATGGATAAACGCTTTAAAAGGTCAGAAGCCGCATCGTCTGGACGTTATATATTCAGTGTAGCGACGTTTATAAACGAAGTTTTCCTATTTCATGCCCTCATATCCCCATACCCCTCAGCTGCATCTTCCCTTTCTCCCTCTTTCTGTCTCTCCCTCCGTCCATTCCTTCCCTCTTTTCACACGTACCTCTTTCCTGCCTTTTCTGCATTCTACCCCCCCCCTCCCCTCATTCTCGTTTGCAGTTTCTTTTCTCGTTCAAATGTCCTTTCTCTCCTTACCATCATTCGTTTTTTTCCATTCCTCATTGTGGGATGCCTCAGAGGCTCATAGGGTTCATTGTAGTATAGAAATTATAATAGTTACCTTGATGTTTTGGAAAACGGTAAATACAGTAATTTTACAGGTTAGATAATGGTAATTTGTTGATTAAATTCAACGAAAATTTGTTGCACTGCAGAGGCCTAGATACATTGCAGAATATGAGTGTGTGATGGCAAGTGCAGTTTCAACGTAAATAAATGTAAATTTATGTGTTTTGGTAGATATATTGGTGCTGTGTATCGATTTAAGAATACAAGTATATGGTATTTTGTTGTGAAACAGACTTAGGTGTAAATGTTAACAATTACCTCAAAGAGTGAAATACGTAGCAAAGCATGGACTTAATAAATTTGGATTCTTTTTATTTATGTATAAAACCTTTATTCATACAAAGTAAAGTATAACCTTTAGGTATATATTGCTCAAGTAAAGCTGGCATATATTGATTATACCCTAAAATTTTGGTCAATAAATTGCAGGACGAATATAACATTCACAGAATTATTACACAGTTAATCCCCTTACATTAGAAATCTCTCTCGAGGAGAATATAACGTAGAATAAACTTTAGAACAAGGGGACGATTTTATTAAAATTTAGAAGTAGAGAAAACGCATTTACAAGGAGGATATAAACATCATCTAGAAAATCTCAAACCAGGTAAGATCTCTTACCAAAGGTAAAAAAAAAAGAGATAAACCGCCACCTAAAAAGAATGCAATAATTTATTTGTATGGAAATGCATATGACCATAAAATAGAAGAAATGATAGAGGCATATTACCCCCATTCAGGGGTAGCCCCCAAATTATACACATCCAAATTCATTTATATACATGATAATAGGGTGGTACAGAAAGGCAACAAATTGTTAGATAGCATTGTTGAGGTTAACAATTTAATAAATTTTCGTAAATGGGATTGACGGTTACATTAATACAAATATTTTTTTCTAAATGGGGCCAAAGGTGTATTGTATGAAAAGACTTATTATAGTGATTCTAACTTACAAGAGATATGTTAATCTTTAGTTTTCTCGTGGTCCTGTTATGCCCAAAATATAGTATTTAGTCCAGTTTAGAAAACAATTCTATGTAATAGATATAAATTAGAATTAAAATATACAGATGAAGGAGGACACAGTTAACACAAGAAATTAAGGTCTTATACGAAGAATGATGAAAAACAGCTTAATTGACTT
>NW_025568061.1:0-24347 GCF_020424385.1 Procambarus clarkii
CGCCAATATATGTCATTCTTAAAAAAGACGAATATCTGGCGAAAATGAACATCATACTCTCTGACCAAACTAAGTTCCAAAGGGTAACGAAGGACACTACAGCCGAATTAAAAGCAAAGGTCAACAAACTGATCGAAACTGTAAACGCCAAGAAATCCGGACTCCACCTGCCAAAGATCATTGGGGAATATAAACCTGGATATGCGTATGGAAATGTCAAGACGCACAAGCCTGGAAACCCACTTCGGCCAATCATTAGCCAGATACCCACACCCACGTACAGACTGGCAAAGCGACTCAACGGCCTGCTGACTCCTTATGTTCCTTGCGCCTTCAGCCTGAATTCTCCAAAGGATTTTGTGGAATTACTGCGGGGCACACAGGCCACAGGGATAAGAGCCTCGTTGGACGTAGAATCGCTGTTTACCAACGTACCTGTGGACGAGACAATCGGAATGATAGCCGACAGAGTGTATCGTGATCCAGCCTGTACTCCTCTTGACATGCCAGAAAGTATTCTGAGGAAACTACTCCAAGCTTGTACTAAAGAGGCACCCTTCTTGAGCCCGGATGGGCACATGTATAAGCAAGTAGATGGGGTCGCCATGGGTTCTCCCCTAGGTGTCCTGTTTGCAAACTTCTACATGGGTACCATCGAGCAAAAAGTCTTAGTCGACATGAACTTGAAACCGGCCATATACTGCAGGTATGTTGACGACATTTTTACACAGGTACCTGATGTCAGACATCTGCAGAAGCTGAAGGAGGCATTTGAGCAGAGTTCCGTGCTGCGTTTCACTTACGAGACGGAAAAGGATGGGAAGCTGCCTTTTCTAGATGTCACAGTCATGGAAAAGGGCGGAGGTTTCCACACTGCAGTCTACACTAAGGAAACAAACATAGGAATGTGCCTAAATGCCAACAGCGACTGCCCTGACAGGTACAAGAGGAGTGTTGTTAACGCATACGTCGACCGTGCTCTCAGCCACAGCTCAGAATGGAAGCAAGTCGACGAAGAACTCTGTAGGGTAAGGCAGGTCCTAGTCAATAACGGCTTCTCCAATGGTTTCATCGAAGACATCATAAGAAGGAAAGTGAAAAGCCATGCAACCTCTGAAGAGACAACTAACACAACACCTATACCCCCTATTAGACTATTTTACAGGAACTTCTTTTCCACAGCTCATAAAACGGAGGAAAGGGTCCTGAAAGATATTGTTAATAGAAACGTTATCCCTACAGACAAAAATCAGAGGATACAACTGACGATTTACTATAAAACCAGAAAAACGGCCAGCCTACTCATGAGAAACTCTCCAGACACAAAACAGAACGCTTTAAAAGAGACTAATGTCGTCTATGCCTTCAAATGCCCACTTGGGGACTGTAAGCTCCAAAAAACCCAGTATATAGGCAAGACAACAACATCTCTTTCTAGGCGTTTAACGATGCATAAGCAACAGGGCTCCATTAAGGAACATATAATCTCTTCCCATAACCAAACCATCGCCAGAGAAATCCTAGTAAACAACACAGAAATCATCGATAGATACAGCGATAGCAGGCGGCTTGACGTTTGCGAGGCACTACACATCAAGAAGTCAACACCAGCAATCAACAACCAATTATTGCACAACTATATTCTACCCACCTCAAGACTCCGCTCCAATATAGAAGCATCAAGAAATATGGACCAATAGGCTTTCTACAAACACTTCTATTCAATACCCATTGTTTCTGTTCTGTCTTGTGTTGATACTTTTAATACCCTATTAATATCCCCTCCTGTTCTGTCTTGTGTTAATGCCACATCACCCTTCCCACCTCACTCAAATGTAGATATAAAATCAGAGATACGTTCTAATCAGTTGTGTATTTGTGAAGTCTTTGAAAATGTAATAAGTTTTACGAAACGCGCCCGTGTCGCGTCAGACTAGAAATAAAAATGAATTTTGGAGAAGTGATTTTTGATTTACCTCCAACAGTGAAGCGTAATGTACGAAAGATTGAGAAAATTCGTGTTAGAATTATTAATCTTACTTTTTCGGTCATATTTAATAATATATGTCTACAGGAAAGACTGCTACCAAAATATACTAATATATATATATATATATATATATATATATATATATATATATATATATATATATATATATATATATATATATATATATATAAATAAATACACGTTACATTTAGTAACGTGCACACGGATGATTACATTCACTAACTTTATATACATCTTATGCATATACTTATTTCATAATTTTACTTGAACATACCCACTTTAATATTTTACAAGCTCTCTATTGAGAATAAAATGCTCATGCTCAAATGAATAATATGACTTATATAAACAACTTATATAAACTTAGACATGGAACTACATGCATGTAAGTATTCTTACTCTCTTAGACGAACTAGCAAATCTTTTCAATATAAATTGTACATACAAAGTCTTTACAAACTTATACAATTGCTCATAATTACAAATACACTCGCAAACTTTAACAAACTTACACAAATACTCATCTAACTCACACAAACAAACAAAGCAGTCCTGCACATGCCCGCATACTCTCAGTTCATTTACTCACTTTCCCATCAAAACTTTCACAAGGTCTCTTGTGAAAGTTATACACAGATATATACACAGGTTTACCTTAGTTAAACCTGTGAATACATTCATGCTTACACTCCTAGACGAGCTACCAATTATTTTTCAATCTAAATTGTACATTGAGATTCTTTACTAACTATTCAATTGCTCACAATTACAATAACACTCACAAAATTTAACAAACTTACACATTTTCATTATTGCCATTATCCATCCAGGTCATGAAAGGAATTATTTCAATACATGACTGTAAGACTTTCTCACTCTAGCTTATTGCTAGAATAATCAATCATGGAGATTGATTATTCATAAAATGAATAATGGAGATTGATTACTGATAAAATGGAGGTTGAAGTTAATCTCCATTTTATCCTTTATGATTCATGAAGCAGGTAAATTAAGTTACGCAAGTAAATTAAGAGATCTCTTATCCTACGATAAGAGATCTCATCTTATCCTCTCCTACTGAATTGCACCCATCCCTCCACCTTGTTTCTAAGCTCACATTAATGTATTTTTGAGAAGTGGTGTGCAATACAGTAGACTAAAATGAGAGGTGATGTGTGCCAATCCGTAGACTCAAATGAGAAGCAGTGTGCAAGATCACAGACTTATTCACTCTTGTGTTGATATCCTCAAAATGCATCCGTAGTCTGCCAGTGCAGACTGCCTATCACATGCCTCTGTATGACTAACCATCCTGTGTGATGGGGATTTTTTAGCATCACCTAGTTAGCTTTTTGACATCACTTCACATAGTCTAAGGTAGCTGCACTAATGCACATGTACCTCATGTATTAATAATAAAAATATAAAAATAATCACAGACTAAAACTACTACTATGTACACGTGGTTCAACCATTTATGTCTCTTCCTGGTTGATACCTGGTTGATGGGGTTCTGGGAGTTGTTCTACTCCCCTAGCCCGGCCTGACTTGTGAGGCCGGGCTAGGGGAGTAGAGTTGTTGAGTTGTTCTACAACTCAACAACTCTACTCCCTAGAGTTGTGAGTTGTTCTACTCCCCTAGCCAGGCTTGACTTGTGAGAGTTTGATCCACCAGGCTGTTGCTTGGAGTGGCCCGCAGGCCCACATACCCACCACAGCCCGGTTGGTCCGGCACTCCTTGGAGGAAACTATCTAGTTTCTCTTGAAGATGTCCACGGTTGTTCCGGCAATATTTCTTATACTCGCTGGGAGGGTGTTGAACAACCGTGGACCTCTGATGTTCATACAGTGTTCTCTGATTGTGCCTATGGCACCTCTGCTCTTCACTGGTTCTATTCCGCATTTTCTTCCATATCGTCCACTCCAGTACGTTGTTATTTTACTGTGTAGATTTGGGACCTGACCCTCCAGTATTTTCCATGTGTATATTATTTGGTATCTCTCTCGTCTCCTTTCTAGAGAGTACATTTGGAGAGCTTTGAGACGATCCCAATAATTTAGGTGTTTTATCTCGTCTATGTATGCCGTATATGTTCTCTGTATTCCCTCTATTTCAGCAATCTCTCCTGCTCTGAAGGGGGAAGTGAGTACTCAGCAGTACTCGAGACGGGACAACACAAGTGACTTGAAGAGTACAACCATTGTGATGGGATCCCTGGATTTGAAAGTTCTCGTAATCCATCCAACAAGTCACCACTGTGTCACCAACAAGTCACCACTGTGTCACCAACAAGTCACCACTGTGTCACCAACAGGTCACCACTGTGTCACCAACAAGTCACCACTGTGTCACCAACAAGTCACCACTGTGTCACCAACAAGTCACCACTGTGTCACCAACAAGTCACCACTGTGTCACCAACAAGTCACCACTGTGTCACCAACAAGTCACCACTGTGTCACCAACAAGTCACCACTGTGTCACCAACAAGTCACCAACAAGTCACCACTGTGTCACCAACAAGTCACCACTGTGTCACCAACAAGTCACCACTGTGTCACCAACAAGTCACCACTGTGTCACCAACAAGTCACCACTGTGTCACCACTGTGTCACCACTGTGTCACCAACAAGTCACCACTGTGTCACCAACAAGTCACCACTGTGTCACCAACAAGTCACCACTGTGTCACCAACAAGTCACCACTGTGTCACCAACAAGTCACCACTGTGTCACCAACAAGTCACCACTGTGTCACCAACAAGTCACCACTGTGTCACCAACAAGTCACCACTGTGTCACCAACAAGTCACCACTGTGTCACCAACAAGTCACCACTGTGTCACCAACAAGTCACCACTGTGTCACCAACAAGTCACCACTGTGTCACCAACAAGTCACCACTGTGTCACCAACAAGTCACCACTGTGTCACCAACAAGTCACCACTGTGTCACCAACAAGTCACCACAGTCACCAACAAGTCACCACTGTGTCACCAACAAATCACCACTGTGTCACCAACAAGTCACCACTGTGTCACCAACAAGTCACCACTGTGTCACCAACAAGTCACCACTGTGTCACCAACAAGTCACCACTGTGTCACCAACAAGTCACCACTGTGTCACCAACAAGTCACCACTGTGTCACCAACAAGTCACCAACTGTGTCACCAACAAGTCACCACTGTGTCACCACTGTGTCACCAACAAGTCACCACTGTGTCACCACTGTGTCACCAACAAGTCACCACTGTGTCACCAACAAGTCACCACTGTGTCACCAACAAGTCACCACTGTGTCACCAACAAGTCACCACTGTGTCACCAACAAGTCACCACTGTGTCACCAACAAGTCACCACAGTGTCACCAACAAGTCACCACTGTGTCACCAACAAGTCACCACTGTGTCACCAACAAGTCACCACTGTGTCACCAACAAGTCACCACTGTGTCACCAACAAGTCACCACTGTGTCACCAACAAGTCACCACTGTGTCACCAACAAGTCACCACTGTGTCACCAACAAGTCACCACTGTGTCACCAACAAGTCACCACTGTGTCACCAACAAGTCACCACTGTGTCACCAACAAGTCACCACTGTGTCACCAACAAGTCACCACTGTGTCACCACCAAACAAGTCACCACTGTGTCACCAACAAGTCACCACTGTGTCACCAACAAGTCACCACTGTGTCACCACCAACAAGTCACCACTGTGTCACCAACAAGTCACCACTGTCACACCACTGTGTCACCAACAAGTCACCACTGTGTCACCAACAAGTCACCACTGTGTCACCAACAAGTCACCACTGTGTCACCAACAAGTCACCACTGTGTCACCAACAAGTCACCACTGTGTCACCAAAAAGTCACCACTGTGTCACCACAAGTCACCACTGTGTCACCAACAAGTCACCACTGTGTCACCAACAAGTCACCACTGTGTCACCACAGTGACACCAACCAAGTCACCACTGTGTCACCAACAAGTCACCACTGTGTCCCACCCAACAAGTGTCACCACTGTGTCACCAACAAGTCACCACTGTGTCACCAACAAGTCACCACTGTGTCACCAACAAGTCACCACTGTGTCACCAACAAGTCACCACTGTGTCACCAACAAGTCACCACTGTGTCACCACTGTGTCACCAACAAGTCACCACAGTGTCACCAACAAGTCACCACAGTGTCACCAACAAGTCACCACTGTGTCACCAACAAGTCACCACTGTGTCACCAACAAGTCACCACTGTGTCACCAACAAGTCACCACTGTGTCACCAACAAGTCACCACAGTGTCACCAACAAGTCACCACTGTGACACCAACAAGTCACCACTGTGTCACCAACAAGTCACCACTGTGTCACCAACAAGTCACCACTGTGTCACCAACAAACAAGTCACCACTGTGTCCCCAACAAGTCACCACTGTGTCACCAACAAGTCACCACACACCACTGTGTCACCAACAAGTCACCACTGTGTCACCAACAAGTCACCACAGTGTCACCAACAAGTCACCACTGTGTCACCCAAGTGTCACCAGTCACCAACAAGTCACCACAGTGTCACCAACAAGTCACCACTGTGTCACCAACAAGTCACCACAGTGTCACCAACAAGTCACCACTGTGTCACCAACAAGTCACCACCACTGTGTCACCACTGTGTCACCAACAAGTCACCACTGTGTCACCAACAAGTCACCACTGTGTCACCAACAAGTCACCACTGTGTCACCACTGTGTCACCAACAAGTCACCACTGTGTCACCAAAGTCACCACTGTGTCACCAACAAGTCACCACTGTGTCACCAACAAGTCACCACTGTGTCACCAACAAGTCACCACTGTCACCACTGTGTCACCAACAAGTCACCACTGTGTCACCAACAAGTCACCACTGTGTCACCACTGTGTCACCAACAAGTCACCACTGTGTCACCAACAAGTCACCACTGTGTCACCAACAAGTCACCACTGTGTCACCAACAAGTCACCACTGTGTCACCACTGTGTCACCAACAAGTCACCACTGTGTCACCACTGTGTCACCAAGTGTCACCAACAAGTCACCACTGTGTCACTGTGTCACCAACAAGTCACCACTGTGTCACCAACAAGTCACCACAGTGTCACCAACAAGTCACCACTGTGTCACCAACAAGTCACCACTGTGTCACCAACAAGTCACCACTGTGTCACCACTGTGTCACCACTGTGTCACCAACAAGTCACCACTGTGTCACCAACAAGTCACCACTGTGTCACCCAGTGTCACTAAAGTCACCACTGTGTCACCAACAAGTCACCACTGTGTCACCAACAAGTCACCACTGTGTCACCAACAAGTCACCACTGTGTCACCAACAAGTCACCACTGTGTCACCAACAAGTCACCACTGTGTCACCAACAAGTCACCACTGTGTCACCAACAAGTCACCACTGTGTCACCAACAAGTCACCACTGTGTCACCACCACAGTGTCACCACTGTGTCACCAACAAAGTCCAACAAGTCACCACTGTGTCACCAACAAGTCACCACTGTGTCACCAACAAGTCACCACTGTGTCACCAACAAGTCACCACTGTGTCACCAACAAGTCACCACTGTGTCACCAACAAGTCACCACTGTGTCACCAACAAGTCACCACTGTGTCACCAACAAGTCACCACTGTGTCACCAACAAGTCACCACTGTGTCACCAACAAGTCACCACTGTGTCACCAACAAGTCACCACTGTGTCACCAACAAGTCACCACTGTGTCACCAACAAGTCACCACTGTGTCACCAACAGGTCACCACTGTGTCACCAACAAGTCACCACTGTGTCACCAAAAAGTCACCACTGTGTCACCAACAAGTCACCAATGTGTCAGCAACAGGTCACCACTGTGTCACCAACAAGTCACCACTGTGTGTCACCAACAAGTCACCACTGTGTCACCAACAGGTCACCACTGTGTCACCAACAAGTCACCACTGTGTCACCAACAAGTCACCACTGTGACACCACTGTGTCACCACAGTGTCACCAACAAGTCACCACTGTGTCACCAACAAGTCACCACTGTGTCACCAACAAGTCACCACTGTGTCACCAACAAGTCACCACTGTGTCACCAACAAGTCACCACTGTGTCACCAACAAGTCACCACTGTGTCACCAACAAGTCACCACTGTGTCACCAACAAGTCACCACTGTGTCACCAACAAGTCACCACTGTGTCACCAACAAGTCACCACTGTGTCACCAACAAGTCACCACTGTGTCACAACAAGTCACCAACTGTGTCACCAACAAGTCACCACTGTGTCACCAACAAGTCACCACTGTGTCACCAACAAGTCACCACTGTGTCACCAACAAGTCACCACTGTGTCCCCAACAAGTCACCACTGTGTCACCAACAAGTCACCACTGTGTCACCAACAAGTCACCACTGTGTCACCAACAAGTCACCACTGTGTCACCAACAAGTCACCACTGTGTCACCAACAAGTCACCACTGTGTCACCAACAAGTCACCACTGTGTCACCAACAAGTCACCACTGTATCACCAACAAGTCACCACTGTGTCACCAACAAGTCACCACTGTATCACCAACAAGTCACCACTGTATGTCACCAACAAGTCACCACTGTATCACCAACAAGTCACCACTGTGTCACCACAAGTCACCAACAAGTCACCACTGTGTCACCAACAAGTCACCACTGTGTCACCAACAAGTCACCACTGTGTCACCAACAAGTCACCACTGTCACCAACAAGTCACCAACAAGTCACCACTGTGTCACCAACAAGTCACCACTGTGTCACCAACAAGTGTCACCAACAAGTCACCACTGTGTGTGTCACCAACAAGTCACCACTGTGTCACCAACAAGTCACCACTGTGTCACCAACAAGTCACCACTGTGTCACCAACAAGTCACCACTGTGTCACCAACAAGTCACCACCAACAAGTCACCACTGTATCACCAACAAGTCACCACTGTGTCACCAACAAGTCACCACTGTGTCACTGTGTCACCAACAAGTCACCACTGTGTCACCAACAAGTCACCACTGTGTCACCAACAAGTCACCACTGTGTCACCAACAAGTCACCACTGTGTCACCAACAAGTCACCACTGTGTCACCAACAAGTCACCACTGTGTCACCAACAAGTCACCACTGTGTCACCAACAAGTCACCACTGTGTCACCAACAAGTCACCACTGTGTCACCAACAAGTCACCACTGTGTCACCAACAAGTCACCACTGTGTCACCAACAAGTCACCACTGTGTCACCAACAAGTCACCACTGTGTCACCAAAGTGTCACCACAAGTCACCACAGTGTCACCAACAAGTCACCACTGTGTCACCAACAAGTCACCAAGTCACCACTGTGTCACCAACAAGTCACCACTGTGTCACCAACAAGTCACCACTGTGTCACCAACAAGTCACCACTGTGTCACCAACAAGTCACCACTGTGTCACCAACAAGTCACCACTGTGTCACCAACAAGTCACCACTGTGTCACCAACAAGTCACCACTGTGTCACCAACAAGTAACCACTGTGTCACCAACAAGTCACCACTGTGTCACCAACAAGTCACCACTGTGTCACCAACAAGTCACCACTGTGTCACCACCAACAAGTCACCACAGTGTCACCAACAAGTCACCACTGTGTCACCAACAAGTCACCACTGTGTCACCAACAAGTCACCAACAACATCCCCTGTCACCAACAAGTCACCACAGTGTCACCAACAAGTCACCACTGTGTCACCAACAAGTCACCACTGTGTCACCACAAGTCACCACTGTCACCAACAAGTCACCACAGTGTCACCAACAAGTCACCACTGTGTCACCAACAAGTCACCACTGTGTCACCAACAAGTCACCACTGTCACCAACAAGTCACCACAGTGTCACCAACAAGTCACCACTGTGTCACCAACAAGTCACCACTGTGTCACCAACAAGTCACCACTGTGTCACCAACAAGTCACCAAGTGTCACCAACAAGTCACCACTGTGTCACCAACAAGTCACCACAGTGTCACCAACAAGTCACCACTGTGTCACCAACAAGTCACCACTGTGTCACCAACAAGTCACCACTGTGTCACCAACAAGTCACCACTGTGTCACCAACAAGTCACCACTGTGTCACCAACAAGTCACCACAGTGTCACCAACAAGTCACCACTGTGTCACCAACAAGTCACCACAGTGTCACCAACAAGTCACCACAGTGTCACCAACAAGTCACCACTGTGTCACCAACAAGTCACCACAGTGTCACCAACAAGTCACCACTGTGTCACCAACAAGTCACCACTGTGTCCAACAAGTCACCACAGTGTCACCAACAAGTCACCACAGTGTCACCAACAAGTCACCACAGTGTCACCAACAAGTCACCACAGTGTCACCAACAAGTCACCACTGTCACCAACAAGTCACCACAGTGTCACCAACAAGTCACCACTGTGTCACCAACAAGTCACCACTGTGTCACCAACAAGTCACCACAGTGTCACCAACAAGTCACCACTGTGTCACCAACAAGTCACCACAGTGTCACCAACAAGTCACCACTGTGTCACCAACAAGTCACCACTGTGTCACCAACAAGTCACCACAGTGTCACCAACAAGTCACCACTGTGTCACCAACAAGTCACCACTGTGTCACCAACAAGTCACCACTGTGTCACCAACAAGTCACCACTGTGATACCACTGTGTCACCAACAAGTCACCACTGTGTCACCAACAAGTCACCACAGTGTCACCAACAAGTCACCACTGTGTCACCAACAAGTCACCACTGTGTCACCAACAAGTCACCACTGTGTCACCAACAATGTCACCAACAAGTCACCACAGTGTCACCAACAAGTCACCACTGTGTCACCACAGTGTCACCAACAGGTCACCACTGTGTCACCACAGTGTCACCAACAGGTCACCACTGTGTCACCACAGTGTCACCAACAAGTCACCACTGTGTTCACCAACAGTGTCACCACTGTGTCACCAACAAGTCACCACTGTGTCACCAACAAGTCACCACTGTGTCACCACAAGTCAAGTCACAACAAGTCACCACTGTGTCACAAGTCACCACAGTGTCACCAACAAGTCACCACTGTGACACCAACAAGTCACCACTGTGTCACCAACAAGTCACCACTGTGTCACCAACACCAACAAGTCAACAAGTCACCACTGTGTCACCAACAAGTCACCACTGTGTCACCAACAAGTCACCAACAAGTCACCACAGTGTCACCAACAAGTCACCACTGTGTCACCAACAAGTCACCACTGTGTCACCAACAAGTCACCACTGTGTCACCAACAAGTCACCACTGTGTCACCAACAAGTCACCACTGTGTCACCAACAAGTCACCACTGTGTCACCAAAGTCACCACTGTGTCACCACAAGTCACCACTGTGTCACCAACAAGTCACCACTGTGTCACCAACAAGTCACCACAGTGTCACCAACAAGTCACCACAGTGTCACCAACACAGTCACCACAAGTGTGACACCAACAAGTCACCACTGTGTCACCACTGTGTCACCACAGTGACACCAACAAGTCACCACTGTGTCACCAACAAGTCACCAACAAGTCACCACAGTGTCACCAACAAGTCACCACTGTGACACCAACAAGTCACCACTGTGTCACCAACAAGTCACCACTGTGTCACCAACAAGTCACCAACAAGTCACCACTGTGTCACCAACAAGTCACCACTGTGTCACCAACAAGTCACCACTGTGTCACCAACAAGTCACCACTGTGTCACCAACAAGTCACCAACAAGTCACCACTGTGTCACCACTGTGTCACCACAGTGTCACCACAGTGTCACCACAGTGTCACCACAGTGTCACCACAGTGTCACCACTGTGTCACCACTGTGTCACCACAGTGTCACCACGGTGTCACCACAGTGTCACCACTGTGTCACCACTGTGTCACCACTGTGTCACCACAGTGTCACCACTGTGTCACCACAGTGTCACCACAGTGTCACCACTGTGTCACCACAGTGTCACCACTGTGTCACCACAGTGTCACCACTGTGTCACCACAGTGTCACCACAGTGTCACCAACAAGTCATCACCAACAAGTCACCACTGTGTCACCAACAAGTCACCACTGTGTCACCAACAAGTCACCACTGTGTCACCAACAAGTCACCACTGTGTCACCAACAAGTCACCACTGTGTCACCAACAAGTCACCACTGTGTCACCAACAAGTCACCACTGTGTCACCAACAAGTCACCACTGTGTCACCAACAAGTCACCACAGTGTCACCAACAAGTCACCACAGTGACACCAACAAGTCACCACTGTGACACCAACAAGTCACCACAGTGTCACCAACACTGTGTCACCAAAAGTCACCACTGTGTCACCAACAAGTCACCACTGTGTCACCAACAAGTCAACTGTGTCACCAACAAGTCACCACTGTGTCACCAACAAGTCACCACTGTGTCACCAACAAGTCACCACTGTGTCACCAACAAGTCACCACTGTGTCACCAACAAGTCACCACTGTGTCACCAACAAGTCACCACTGTGTCACCAACAAGTCACCACTGTGTCACCACAGTGTCACCAACAAGTCACCACTGTGTCACCAACAAGTCACCAACAAGTCACCAACAAGTCATCACTGTGTCACCACTGTGTCACCACAGTGTCACCACAGTGTCACCACTGTGTCACCACAGTGTCACCACAGTGTCACCACTGTGTCACCACTGTGTCACCACAGTGTCACCACAGTGTCACCACAGTGTCACCACTGTGTCACCACAGTGTCACCACTGTGTCACCACAGTGTCACCACAGTGTCACCAACAAGTCACCAACAAGTCACCACTGTGTCACCAACAAGTCACCACTGTGACACCACTGTGTCACCACAGTGACACCAACAAGTCACCACTGTGTCACCAACAAGTCACCACTGTGTCACCAACAAGTCACCACTGTGTCACCAACAAGTCACCACAGTGTCACCAACAAGTCACCACTGTGTCACCAACAAGTCACCACTGTGTCACCAACAAGTCACCACTGTGTCACCAACAAGTCACCACTGTGTCACCAACAAGTCACCACAGTGTCACCAACAAGTCACCACTGTGTCACCAACAGGTCACCACTGTGTCACCCAACAAGTCACCACTGTGTCACCAACAAGTCACCACAGTGTCACCAACAAGTCACCACTGTGTCACCACTGTGACACCACTGTGTCACCACTGTGTCACCAACAAGTCACCACTGTGTCACCAACAAGTCACCACTGTGTCACCAACAAGTCACCACTGTGTCACCAACAAGTCACCACTGTGTCACCAACAAGTCACCACTGTGTCACCAACAAGTCACCACTGTGTCACCAACAAGTCACCACTGTGTCACCAACAAGGAAGAGTGTACCGGGGTGGGGAGAGGGTGTACCGGGGTGGAGGGAGTGAACCGGGGTGTGGAAGGAGTGTACCGGGGTGTGGAGAGGGTGTACCGGGGTGTGGAGGGAGTGTACCGGGGTGTGGAGGGGGTGTACCGGGGTGTGGAGGGGGGGTGTACCGGGGTGTGGAGGGAGTGTACCAGGGTGTGGAGGGGGGTGTACCGGGGTGTGGAGGGGGTGTACCGGGGTGTGGAGGGAGTGTACCGGGGTGTGGAGGGGGTGTACCGGGGTGTGGAGTGTACCGGGGTGTACCGGGGTGTGGGAGTGTACCGGGGTGTGGAGGGAGTGTACCGGGGTGTAGAGGGAGTGTACCGGGGTGTGGAGGGGGTGAGGAGGGAGTGTACCGGGGTGTGGAGGGGGTGTACCGGGGTGTGGAGGGTGTGTACCGGGGTGGGGGAGGGAGTGTACCGGGGAGTGGAGGGGGGTGTACCGGGGTGTGGAGGGTGTACCGGGGTGTGGAGGGAGTGTACCAGGGTGTTAAGGGGGTGTACCGAGGTGTGGAGGGAGTGTACCGGGGTGTGGAGGGGGGTGTACCGGGGTGTGGAGGGAGTGTACCGGCGTGGGGAGGGAGGGGTGTACCGGTTTGTGGAGGGGGTGTACCGGGGTGTGGAGGGAGTGTACCGGGGTGTGGAAGGGGTGTACCGGGGTGTGGAGGGAGTTAACCGGGGTGTACCGGGGTAGGAAGGGGGTGTACCGAGGTGTGGAGGGGGTGTACCAGGGTGTGGAGGGGGTGTACCGGGGTGTGGAGGGGGGGGTGTACCGGGGTGGGGAGGGAGGGGGTGTACCGGGGTGTGGAGGGAGTGTACTGGGGTAGGAAAGGGTGTACCGGGGTGTGGAGGGAGTGTACCGGGGTGGGGAGGGAGGGGGGTGTACCGAGGTGTGGAGGGAGTGTACCGGGGTGTACCAGGGTTGTACCGGGGTGTGGAGGGGGTGTACCGGGGTGTGGAGGGGGTGTACCGGGGTGTGGAGGGAGTGTACCGGGGTGTGGAGGGGATGTACCGGGGTGTGGAGGGGGTGTACCGGGGTGTGGAGGGGGTGTACCGGGGTGTGGAGGGAGTGTACCGGGGTGTGGAGGGAGTGTACCGGGGTGTGGAGGGAGTGTACCGGGGTGTGGAGGGAGTGTACCGGGGTGTGGAGGGAGTGTACCGGGGGTGTGGAGGGAGGGTACCGGGGGTGTGGAGGGAGGGTACCGGGGTGTGGAGGGGGGTGTGTACCGGGGTGTGGAGGGGGTGTGCCGGGGGTGTGTAGGGAGTGTACCGGGGTGTGGAGGGAGTGTACCGGGGTGTGGAGGGAGTGTACCGGGGTGTGGAGGGAGTGTACAGGGGTGTGGAGGGAGTGTGTACCGGGGGTGTGGAGGGGGTGTACCGGGGTGTGGAGGGAGGGAGTGTACCGGGGGTGGAGGGAGTGTACCGGGTGTGGAGGGGGTGTACCGGGTGTGGAGGGAGTGTACGGGGTGTGGAGGGAGTGTACCGGGTGTGGTGGGAGTGTACCGGGGTGTGGAGGGAGTGTACCGGGGTGTGGAGGGGGTGTACCGGGGTGTGGAGGGGTGTGTACCGGGGTGTGGAGGGAGTGTACCGGGGGTGTGGAGGGAGGGTACCGGGGGTGTGGAGGGAGGGTACGGGGGTGTGGAGGGGGTGTACGGGGGTGTGGAGGGGTGTACGGGGGTATGGAGGGGGTGTACGGGGGTGTGGAGGGAGTGTACCGTTGATGTGGAGGGAGTGTACCGGGGGTGTGGAGGGAGGGTACCGGGGGTGTGGAGGGGGTGTACCGGGGTGTGGAGGGAGTGTACCGGGGGTGTGGAGGGAGTGTACCGGGGGTGTGGAGGGAGGGTGTGTACCAGGGTGTGGAGGGAGTGTACCGGGGTGTGTGGAGGGAGTGTACCGGGGGTGTGGAGGGGGGTGTACCGGGGGTGTGGAGGGAGGGGTGTACCGGGGGATGGGGAGGGAGGTGTACCGGGGGTGTGGAGGGAGGGTGTACCGGGGGTGTGGAGGGAGGGTGTACCAGGGTGTGGAGGGAGTGTACCGGGGTGTGGAGGGAGGTACCGGGGGTGTGGAGGGGGTGTACGGGGGTGTGGAGGGGGGGGTGTACTGGGGTGTGGAGGGTGTACCAGGGTGTGGAGGGAGTGTACCGGGGTGTGGAGGGAGTGTACCGGGGTGTGGAGGGAGTGTACCGGGGTGTGGAGGGGGTGTGGAGGGGGTGTACCGGGGGTGTGGAGGGGGTGTACCGGGGGTGTGGAGGGGGGTGTACCGGGGTGTGGGAGGGAGGGGTACCAGGGTGTGGAGGGAGTGTACCGGGGTGTGGAGGGAGTGTACCGGGGGTGTGGAGGGGGTGTACCGGGGTGTGGAGGGTGTACCGGGGGTGTGGAGGGAGGGTGTACCAGGGTGTGGAGGGAGTGTACCGGGGTGTGGAGGGAGTGTACCGGGGGTGTGGAGGGGGTGTACCGGGGGTGTGGAGGGGGTGTACCGGGGGTGTGGAGGGGGTGTACCGGGTGTGGAGGGAGGGTGTACCAGGGTGTGGAGGGAGTGTACCGGGGTATGGAGGGTAGTGTACCGGGGTGTGGAGGGGGTGTACCGGGGGTGTGGAGGGAGGTGTACCAGGGTGTGGAGGGAGTGTACCGGGGTTGGGTGTGGAGGGAGTGTACCGGGTGTGGGATGGGGGGGTGTACTGGGGGGTGTGGAGGGAGTGTACCGGGGGTGTGGAGGGAGTGTACCGGGGGTGGAGGGAGGGTGTACCGGGGGTGTGGAGGGAGGGTGTACCGGGTGTGTGGAGGGAGTGTACCGGGGTGTGGAGGGAGTGTACCGGGGTGTGGAGGGGGTGTACGGGGGTGTGGAGGGGGGTGTACCGGGGGTGTGGAGGGAGTGTAACGGGGGTGTGGAGGGAGTGTACCGGGGGTGTGGAGGGAGTGTACCGGGGGTGTGAGGGGGGGTGTACCGGGGTGGAGGGGGTGTACCGGGGTGTGGAGGGAGTGTACCGGGGTTGTGGAGGGAGTGTACCGGGGTGTGGAGGGGGTGTACCGGGGGTGTTGGAGGGAGTGTACCGGGGGTGTGGAGGGAGTGTACGGGGGGGTGTGGAGGGAGTGTACCGGGGTGTGGAGGGGGTGGTGGAGGGGGTGTACCGGGGTGTGGAGGGAGTGTACCGGGGGTGTGGAGGGAGTGTACCGGGGTGTGGAGGGAGGGTGTACCAGGGTGGGAGTGGAGTGTACCGGGGTGTGGAGGGAGTGTACCGGGGTGGGAGGGGGGTGTACCGGGGTGTGGAGGGAGGGTGCACACGGAAGTCAACACGACAGGCAGGGGGCGGGGCGGCAGGAACGTGAGGCAGGTGGCGGGAGGCGCCACCATCACCATGCAAGGATCACGTATGGTCTCAACACTCTCTATACCTTTATTTGTCCGCTCTCTGGCCAGGGCGTGAGAGCACCCCCGTGGGAGGCTGGAGGGGCCGTGGGAGGCGCCCTGTGGGAGGCTGGGGGGGGGGGCGTGGGTGGCCCCGGGGCTGCTGGTCACGGCTGGTGGTACACGGTCTCCCACTTCCTGATTCTCCAACATCTCCCCTTCCCTCATTACGCCCACAACTATAGTACACACCACACCAGGTACCCGGCTCTGCCCGGGTCCCTTCTTCATAATCTCCAACCGTCTCTCAGAACTCACTATAACGACCGACGACCTAACGTTTAGGGAACATAACCAAGCAAATATCGTGTCAGCCAGAAAAATGATGGGATGGATTACGAGAACTTTCAAATCCAGGGATCCCATCACAATGGTTGTACTCTTCAAGTCACTTGTGTTGTCCCGTCTCGAGTACTGCTGAGTACTCACTTCCCCCTTCAGAGCAGGAGAGACTGCTGAAATAATGGGAATACAGAGAACATATACGGCATACATAGACGCGGTAAAGCACCTAAATTATTGGGATTGTCTCAAAGCTCTCCAAATGTACTCACTAGAAAGGAGACGAGAGAGATACCAAATAATATACATGTGGAAAATACTGGAGGGCCAGGTCCCTAATCTACACAGTAAAATAACAACGTACTGGAGTGAACGACATGGAATAAAATGCAGAATAGAACCAGTGAAGAGCAGAAGTGTCATAGGCACAATCAGAGAACACTGTATAAACATCAGAGGTCCGCGGTTGTTCAATGTCCTCCCAGCGACTATAAGAAATATTGCCGGAACAACCGTGGACATCTTCAAGAGGAAACTAGACTGTTTCCTCTTGAAGAAACTAGAACTTCTAAAAGCAGTTCCGTACTAACCAGGCGGTGGTGGGTATGTGGGCCTGCGGGCCGCTCCAAGCAACAGCCTAGTGGACCAAACTCTCACAAGTCAAGCCTGGCCTTGGGCCAGCTTGACTTGGGGAGTAAAGATCTCCCAGAACCCCACCAAGCAGGTATCTCAGAAAATTTATTACAAAGTACTGAAAAGACTGCTAAAACCTCTAATGAAAATACATTCCGGATTTCAGACGTAAGGAAAATTACAGGGGATCACTATCCGGTCGTCGACCAGGCCTCCTGGTTGCTGGTTGAATAAAAACGCTTGGTGATCAACCAGGCTGTTAGACGCGGCTGCTCGCAGCCTGACGTATGAGTCACAGCCTGAGTTGTTGATCAGGTATCCTTTGGAGGTGCTTATCCAGTACTCTCTTGAACACTGTGAGGGGTCGGCCAGTTATGTCCTTTATGTGTAGTGGAAGCGTGTTGAACAGTCTCGGGCCTCTGATGTTGATAGTTCTCTCTTGAACACTGTGAGGGGTCGGCCAGTTATGCCCCTTATGTGTAGTGGAAGCGTGTTGAACAGTCTCGGGCCTCTGATGTTGATAGTTCTCTCTTGAACACTGTGAGGGGTCGGCCAGTTATGCCCTTTATGTGTAGTGGAAGTGTGTTGAACAGTCTCGGGCCTCTGATGTTGATAGTTCTCTCTTGAACACTGTGAGGGGTCGGCCAGTTATGCCCTTTATGTGTAGTGGAAGTGTGTTGAACAGTCTCGGGCCTCTGATGTTGATAGTTCTCTCTTGAACACTGTGAGGGGTCGGCCAGTTATGCCCTTTATGTGTAGTGGAAGCGTGTTGAACAGTCTCGGGCCTCTGATGTTGATAGTTCTCTCTCAGAGTACCTGTTGCACCTCTGCTCTTCAACGGGGGTATTCTGCACATCCTGCCATGTCTTTTGGTCTCTCCCCAAGCAGGATGATGTTTGGGGCTGGATTTGTGAGGCTTTCCAAGCAGTGTTCTATTTTCATTAGTTGGTCTTTAAACTGCTGATGATTTGCCTCCGGTGACTTATATACAAGGGCAATAACTACATTTAAGATCTCTATTTTGATTCTTCCATCATATCCACTTCCACCATATCATTTGTGGTGTTTAGCAGCTCAGTACAGATGAGTCTCTCTCTGATGTACAGGCTATTTCAGCAATGTCTCCTGCTCTGAATGGGGAAGTGAGTACTGAGCAGTACTCAAGACGGGACAGCACAAGAGATTTGAAGAGTACAACCATATCATTTTTCTGGCTGCCGCAATATTTGCTTGGTTATGCTCCCTAAAATTTAGGTCGTCAGACATCATTATTCCCAAATCCTTTACATGTTGCTTTCCTACTATGGGCAAATTTGATTGCGTTTTGTACCCTGTATTATGTTTAAGGTTCTCATTTTTACCGTACCTGAGTACCTGGAATTTATCGCTGTTAAACATCATGTTATTTTCTGCTGCCCAGTCGAAAACTTTATTAATATCTGCTTGTAGTTTTTCAATATTTTCAGCTGAGGTAAATTTTCATGCTGATTTTTGTGTCATTTGCAAAGGATACGAAGCTGTGCCTTGTATTTGAGTCTATATCTGATATGAGAATAAAGAAAAGCAGTGGTACAAGGACTGTACCCTGAGGTACTGGGATTTTAACTGCGCTTGGACTCGATTTTATATGGTTGATTGTTATTCTCTGAGTATTGTTCGACAGAAAACTGAGTATCCAGCGTCTTACTTTACCAGTTATTCCCACTGACCTCATTTTGTGTGCTACAATGTATATATGTGATGTAACTATATAACCTGAGCTTGTAAAAGCACCTTCATCACCTTCAGTGATTAAGTGCTTAATTGCACACTAGTTTCTTTATCAGCTACCTCACCCTGTCAGAGTAAATGAGACAAATGTATGTGAATGCATGTGTGTGTGTGTAGTATATATGTATGTGTATGTGTATGTGTGTGTGTGTATGTATATGTATGGGTATAAAGCATATATGGAAGCTGATCAGAATTACATTTCACCTTTGTGAATGTACATTAATGACACTATGTAAAAGACACATCTAACACTTTATGTAGGGCATACGTAAATCTGTGTATCTATGTATTTACGTATGTAGGTTAGCTTAGCATTTTAAAAGCACCGAATCACCTTCTGTGGTTGAGTGTTCAATAAACCCTTGAACTATATGTTTAACACTTCTCTAACCCTGTCCTTGGAGGACAGAAGAAAAATGTATATATTCTGGTTAGCATTGTAAATGTCTGGCCACGTCTGTGGTAGAAAATAATAAAAAAAAAAAAAAAAAAAAAAAAAAAAAAAAAAAAAAAAACTCCATGGTCACAGTTATCGAATGCCTTTGGGAAATCCGTGTATACCACAACTGCATTCTGTTATACTTCTAATGCCTCAGTGATTTTGTCGTAATGGTCAAGTAGCTGTGAGAGGCATGATCTTCCTGCTCTAGATCCATGTTGGCCTGGGTTGTGGAGGTCATTGGTCTCCATGAAACTAGTGATCTGACTCCTGATCACTCTCTCAAATACTTTTATTATGTGGGACGTTAGTGCAACTGGTCTATAATTCTTTGCCAATGCTTTACTCCCACCCTTGTGTAGAGGGGCAATGTCTGCTGCTTTAAGCGCATCTGGTATCTCCCCCGTGTCCAAGCTCTTCCTCCACACTATACTGAGCGCCTGTGCTACCGGCACTTTGCATTTTTTTATAAATATTGAATTCCATGAGTCTGGACCCGGGGCTGAGTGCATGGGCATATTGTCAATTTCTCTTTCAAAATCTGCCATTCTCGTATTCTGGTTGATACCTGGTTGATGGGGTTCTGGGAGTTCTTCTACTCCCCAAGCCCGGCCCGAGGCCAGGCTCGACTTGTGAGAGTTTGGTCCACCAGGCTGTTGCTTGGAGCGGCCCGCAGGCCCACATACCCACCCAACCCGTTCTCGCAAATTCGTAAAGTCAATATTGACTTATTAACTACGTGCATAGGTGATATACTAAACATAATAGATACCCTTAAAAAGATTCATAGAAAACACCGACCTTACCTAACCTTGTTAGTATCTTAAGATAAGCATCTCATTGCTTTGTAATTACAATTATTACTTAACCTATACCTATTATAGGTTAGGTAATAATTGTAATTACGAAGCAATAAAATGCTTATCTTAAGATACTAACAAGGTTAGGTAAGGTCGGTGTTTTCTATGAATCTTTTTAAGGGTATCTATTATGTTAAGTATGTCACCTATGCACATATTTAATAAGTCAATACTGACTTATTAAATTTGCGAGAACGGGTTGACCCACCACAGCGCGGTTGGTCCGGCACTCCTTGGAGGAATAAATCTAGTTTCCTCTTGAAAATGTCCATGGTTGTTCCGGCAATATTTCTTATGCTTGCTGGGAGGACGTTGAACAACCGCGGACCTCTGATGTTTATACAGTGTTCTCTGATTGTGCTTATGGCACCTCTGCTCTTCATTGGTTCTATTCTACATTTTCTTCCATGTCGTTCACTCCAGTACGTTGTCATTTTACTGTGTAGATTTGGTACTTGGCCCTCCAGTATCTTCCAGGTGTATATTATTTGATATCTCTCTCGTCTTCTTTCTAGTGAGTACATTTGGAGGGCTTTGAGACGATCCCAATAATTTAGGTGCTTTATTGCGTCTATGCGTGCCGTATATGTTCTCTGTATTCCCTCTATTTCAGCAATCTCTCTCTCTGCTCTGAAGGGGGAAGTGAGTACTGAGCAGTACTCAAGACGGGACAACACAAGTGACTTGAAGAGTACAACCATTGTGATGGGATCCCTGGATTTGAAAGTTCTCGTAATCCATCCTATCATTTTTCTGGCTGTCGCAATATTTGCTTGGTTATGCTCCTTAAACGTTAGGTCGTCAGACATTATTATTCCCAAATCCTTTACATGCTGTTTTCCTACTATGGGTACATTTGATTGTGTTTTGTACTCTGTATTATGTTTAAGGTCCTCATTTTTTACCGCACCTGAGTACCTGGAATTTATCACTGTTAAACATCATGTTATTTTCTGATGCCCAGTCGAAAACTTTATTAATATCAGCTTGAAGTTTTTCAATGTCCTCAGCCGAGGTAATTTTCATACTGATTTTTGTGTCATCTGCAAAGGATGATACGAAGCTGTGACTTGTATTTTGTCTATATCTGATATGAGAATAAGGAAAAGCAGCGGTGCAAGGACTGTACCCTGAGGTACAGAGCTTTTAACTGCACATGGACTAGATTTTATATGGTTGACAGTTACTCGCTGAGTCCTGTTTGACAGAAAACTGAGTATCCAGCGTCCTACTTTACCGGTTATTCCCATTGACTTCATTTTGTGTGCTATCACGCCATGGTCACATTTATCGAAAGCCTTTGCGAAGTCCGTGTATATCACATCAGCATTCTGTTTCTCTTCTAATGCCTCAGTGACTTTGTCGTAGTGCTCAAGTAGCTGTGAGAGGCACGATCTTCCCACTCGAAATCCATGTTGGCCTGGGTTGTGAAGGTCATTGGTCTCCATGAAATTGGTGACCTGACTTCCTAATCACTCTCTCAAATACTTTTATGATGTGCGATGTTAGTGCAACTGGTCTATAATTTTTTGCCAATGCTTTGCTCCCTCCCTTGTGCAGAGGGGCTATGTCTGCTACTTTAAGTGCATCTGGTATCTCCCCCGTGTCCAAGCTCTTCCTCCACACTATACTGATTGCCTGTGCTACAGGCACTTTGCATTTCTTTATAAATATTGAATTCCATGAGTCTGGGCCTGGGGCCGAGTGCATGGGCATGTTTTCAATTTCTTTTTCAAAATTTAGTGCGCTCGTGTTTATATCAGTTATATTTACAGGGGTTATTTCCTGCTATAATGTTATTGTTTACTATTCTCCATTGTAAACTGGTTAGTTTGAAGTCTTCAAGGAAGATAATATCTGGTACTGGGTTTGCTAGGTTATCAAGGATATTCTCTATTTTGTGGATCTGTTCAGTGAAATCCTCAACTGTTGCATCTGGCGGTTTGTATATTAGAATAATAATTAGATTTATATTCTCTATCTTGATTCCAAGTACCTCTACCACCTCATTGGACGAGTTCAGGAGCTCTGTGCATGCCAGCTCCTCTTTAATATACAGACCTTCTCCTCCACTTGTCCTAATTACTCTGCGACATCTATATAGATTACAATTTGGGATCCAGATTTCACTACCCATGTGGTCTTTTGTGTGGGTTTCTGTAAATGCACCAAATATTGAGTTCAATTCTATTAGAAGGCCATTTATGAACTTTATTTCTTGACTTTAACTTTAGGCCTTGAATGTTTGCAAATATGAATGATTTCCCATATTGTGTGTCACTTCTGGTGGGCTTTGGTAGTTCTCCCCCCCCCTCTCTCCACCCAGGTCCAGGGTGTGTTGTTGTGGTAGTGGTTCGTCCAGTGTTGGTGGTAGTGGTTCGTCCAGTGTTGGTGGTAGTGGTTCGTCCAGTGTTGGTGGTAGTGGTTCGTCCAGTGTTTTGGTGGTAGTGGTTCGTCCAGTGTTGGTGGTAGTGGTTCGTCCAGTGTTGTTGTGGTAGTGGTTCGTCCAGTGTTGGTGGTAGTGGTTCGTCCAGTGTTGGTGGTAGTGGTTCGTCCAGTGTTGGTGGTAGTGGTTCGTCCAGTGTTGGTGGTAGTGGTTCGTCCAGTGTTGGTGGTAGTGGTTCGTCCAGTGTTGGTGGTAGTGGTTCGTCCAGTGTTGGTGGTAGTGGTTCGTCCAGTGTTGGTGGTAGTGGTTCGTCCAGTGTTGGTGGTAGTGGTTCGTCCAGTGTTGGTGGTAGTGCGGGTGTTGTGTGGTGTAGTACCTGTGTACCTCTTGATGACTTGTATACCAGTCTTGTGGTATCTTCCTTCCCCTCTGTAATCCTACAGTGGTTCCATCTGACTGTTCCTCTCTCTTATATGTTCTACTCTGTTTCTGCCTTCCTCTAAAAGTTTACAGTAGTATCATATTGACCTTCCCGTCTATAACGCTGTGTACCTCTCACCTGGATTCCGGGCACTGGAGAGTGTAAAATATTTTGTCCCTAATTGAGAATTGACACAGTTCAGGGTGGAAGTATCTGCACTGTTCCAAAACGGCATGTACCCCTCGCCAACATGTTCCTGCATTTTCGAGGATGCAGAAAAGTGCATTTTGCACCTAATTTCCCATATTTGCTTATTCCTTGTGCATAGAATTTGCAAATATTTTCAGCTTTTGTTGTTTTCAGGATATTTATACTTGTGCCTGTCTTGGCCGCCTGTTTAATGGAGCCATCTCCGGTGTTCGTCTCAAGTCCTTCGTGTGTGCACTGTGTCTCACTGTTGCTCTCATTGTTTATATTACCTGGCTCTGTAATATTGTTGTTGTGTTGTACCACAATACTCTCCTCCTCCACCACACTACTGCTGTGGTACTCTAAACTACCTGTTCCTGAGTACCACAATACTCTCCTCCTCCACC
>NW_025568062.1:0-55000 GCF_020424385.1 Procambarus clarkii
ATTAAATAACTCATTTATTGAGTATTTTCCTCATATAAAGCGTTTTAAATCGACATTCTTTCAAATGAAGGTGGCAACATAGCGATTTCCGGGACGTGGCTACTCGTGTCTCTCGCGGCCAATAGCAGCTCGCGTCGCAGATCGTGCAATGTTTTCATTGGCTAGTAACGGATGATGCAATCCCGTCGGGATTTTCATTGAGCATTTGGCTCTGAAGCAATAAAGGAAACTAGTAACTATTTCCAATATATTCACGTGTAAAAGAGGTAAAACTAAACGGAATTTATTATAAATCGTCGAGTAAGTAGTTCAGATAGACGAATTACTTGTAAACTGAGCGATAGAGAGAGAATAAACGTCATTAGTATTTATAGAACTACTATCTGGCAACACTCGTGACGTCACCACTGAGCATGCGCAGACCCGTCTCCTTTTAATTGTTTACAAATTCACCCGCGCTTTTCCGTCTCCAGCTGATAACACAGCTGATATCACCAGGGGAGTTCCCCCGAGCCTGGGATATCCCAAGGAAGCGTAGGATATCCCAAGGAAGCGTGGGATATGTCCCAAGGAAGCGCGGGATATCCCTAGAGACGTCATATGTTTCGCTTCGAAAGGAAGATGAAGGCGGTGAGATCCATGACGCAATCAGCTGACGTGTGCGAGTCAGCCTGTGATCACTGGACGTTTTCTTAAGTTAATTGTGTAAATGAACACATCCACAAGGGCCGTGACGAGGATTCGAACCTGCGTCCGAGAGGTAATTGTGTAAATTTTATTTTGGAATGTGTGGGAAGGGGGGAGGGGGGGGGTAGGGGGAGGGGTAGGCGGTGATTATGGGGGGTTAGCGGGTAGAAGGGAAGGGGGGGGGGGGTGATATGAGTTTGGAAGCAAGGAACCGGTGGCTGAGCGGACAGAACACTGGACGCGTGATCCTGTGGTCCCGGGTTCGATCCCGGGCGCCGGCGAGAAACGATGGGCAGAGTTTCTTTCACCCTGATGCCCCCTGTTACCTAGCAGTAAAATAGGTACCTGGGTGTTAGTCAGCTGTCACGGGCTGCTTCCTGGGGGTAGAGGCCTGGTTGAGGACCGGGCCGCGGGGACACTAGAGCCCCGAAATCATCTCAAGATAACCTTCAAGAAGGGGGAGAGGAGAATATTTTTTTTGTCATTATTTTTCTACCACAGATGTAGCCAGACATTTACACTGCTAACCACTATATATATATATATATATATATATATATATATATATATATATATATATATAATTGTTTTTACTACCTAACCTACCTAATAACCTAACCTAACTTTCTCGGCTACCTAACCTAACCTAAACGATAATGATAGGTTAGGTTAGGTTAGGTTAGGTAGGGTGGTTAGGTTCGGTCATATATCTACGTTAATTTTGACTCCAATAGCAGTCTCCGTGGTGTAGTGGTAAGACACTCGCCTGGCGTCCGCGAGCGCTATGTCAGGGGTTGTATCCTGGCCGGGGAGGATGTACTGGGCGCAATTCCTTAACTGTAGACCTCGGTAAACGCAACAGTAAATGTGTACTGGGATGAAAAAACGATTCTTCGCGGCAGGGGATCGTATTCCGGGACTATAGGATTAAGGACTTGCCGAAACGCTGCGCGTACTATGGCTGTACAAGAATGTAACAATCTCTTGTAATATCTCAAAAAAAAAAAAAAAAATAAATAAATAAATAAATAAAAATTGAACCTCAAACATAATGAAAATGGGTAGCTTTATCATTTCATAGAAAAAAAATAGAGAAATATATTAAATTAGGAAAAACTTGGCTTTTTAGCAAATCGGGCCTTGCATAGTAGGCTGAGAAGTGCGTTCTGGCTACTAGGTACGACATAAGTACATATATATATATATATATATATATATATATATATATATATATATATATATATATATATATATATATACCTAGAAGGGGTACCACCTCTGGTGCATATATATATATATATATATATATATATATATTATAGATATATATATATATATATATATAGTATATTTTGGTAGCAGTCTTTCCTGTAGACATATATTATTAAATATGACCGAAAAAGTAAGATTAATAATTCTAACACGAATTTTCTCAATCTTTCGTACATTACGCTTCACTGTTGGAGGTAAATCAAAAATCAATTCTCCAAAATTCATTTTTATTTCTAGTCTGACGCGACACGGGCGCGTTTCGTAAAACTTATTACATTTTCAAAGACTTTAGTTCACAAATACACAACTGATTAGAACTTACGTATCTCCGATTTTATATCTACATATGAGTGAGGTGGGAGGGGTGATGTGGCATTAACACAAGACAGAACAAGAGGGGATATTAATAGGGTATTAAAAGTATCAACACAAGACAGAACAAGAGGGGATATTAATAGGGTATTAAAAGTATCAACACAAGACAGAACACAAACAATGGGTATTGAATAGAAGTGTTTGTAGAAAGCCTATTGGTCCATATTTCTTGATGCTTCTATATTGGAGCGGAGTCTTGAGGTGGGTAGAATATAGTTGTGCAATAATTGGCTGTTGATTGCTGGTGTTGACTTCTTAATGTGTAGTGCCTCGCAAACGTCAAGCCGCCTGCTATCGCTGTATCTATCGATGATTTCTGTGTTGTTTACTAGGATTTCTCTGGCGATGGTTTGGTTATGGGAAGAGATTATATGTTCCTTAATGGAGCCCTGTTGCTTATGCATCGTTAAACGCCTAGAAAGAGATGTTGTTGTCTTGCCTATATACTGGGTTTTTTGGAGCTTACAGTCCCCAAGTGGGCATTTGAAGGCATAGACGACGTTAGTCTCTTTTAAAGCGTTCTGTTTTGTGTCTGGAGTTTCTCATGAGTAGGCTGGCCGTTTTTCTGGTTTTATAGTAAATCGTCAGTTGTATCCTCTGATTTTTGTCTGTAGGGATAACGTTTCTATTAACAATATCTTTCAGGACCCTTTCCTCCGTTTTATGAGCTGTGGAAAAGAAGTTCCTGTAAAATAGTGTAATAGGGGGTATAGGTGTTGTGTTAGTTGTCTCTTCAGAGGTTGCATGGCTTTTACTCTTTACATTTACTATAAAACCAGAAAAACGGCCAGCCTACTCATGAGAAACTCTCCAGACACAAAACAGAACGCTTTAAAAGAGACTAACGTCGTCTATGCCTTCAAATGCCCACTTGGGGACTGTAAGCTCCAAAAAACCCAGTATATAGGCAAGACAACAACATCTCTTTCTAGGCGTTTAACGATGCATAAGCAACAGGGCTCCATTAAGGAACATATAATCTCTTCCCATAACCAAACCATCGCCAGAGAAATCCTAGTAAACAACACAGAAATCATCGATAGATACAGCGATAGCAGGCGGCTTGACGTTTGCGAGGCACTACACATCAAGAAGTCAACACCAGCAATCAACAGCCAATTATTGCACAACTATATTCTACCCACCTCAAGACTCCGCTCCAATATAGAAGCATCAAGAAATATGGACCAATAGGCTTTCTACAAACACTTCTATTCAATACCCATTGTTTGTGTTCTGTCTTGTGTTGATACTTTTAATACCCTATTAATATCCCCTCTTGTTCTGTCTTGTGTTAATGCCACATCACCCCTCCCACCTCACTCATATGTAGATATAAATCGGAGATACGTAAGTTCTAATCAGTTGTGTATTTGTGAACTAAAGTCTTTGAAAATGTAATAAGTTTTACGAAACGCGCCCGTGTCGCGTCAGACTAGAAATAAAAATGAATTTTGGAGAATTGATTTTTGATTTACCTCCAACAGTGAAGCGTAATGTACGAAAGACTGAGAAAATTCGTGTTAGAATTATTAATCTTACTTTTTCGGTCATATTTAATAATATATATATATATATATATATATATATATATATATATATATATATATATATATTCTTTTGTCCTCCATGGATAGGGTTAGAGATGTGTTCATCATATAGTTCAGTGATTTATTGAACAATCATCCACAGAAGGTGATTGTAGTGCTTTTGAAAAGCTAATCTAACATTCATACATTAATTCACTGATTTATGTCTGTCCTACATAAATGAGGGATGGAATGAGGCGAGTTTATGAGGTGTTAAGAAGGTAGGGAGAATGAGGGGGGTGGGGGTGATATCAGATTCATAGAGTTTGATCCACCAGGCTGTTGCTGGGAGCGGCCCGCAGGCCCACATATACCTGCTTGATGGGGTTCTGGGAGTTCTCTGATGTTTATACAGTGTTCTCTGATTGTGCCTATGGCACCTCTGCTCTTCACTGGACCTCTGATGTTCATACAGTGTTCTCTGATTGTGCCTATGGCACCTCTGCTCTTCACTGGACCTCTGATGTTTATACAGTGTTCTCTGATTGTGTCTATGGCACCTCTGCTCTTCACTGGACCTCTGATGTTTATACAGTGTTCTCTGATTGTGTCTATGGCACCTCTGCTCTTCACTGGACCTCTGATGTTTATACAGTGTTCTCTGATTGTGTCTATGGCACCTCTGCTCTTCACTGGACCTCTGATGTTTATACAGTGTTCTCTGATTGTGCCTATGGCACCTCTGCTCTTCACTGGACCTCTGATGTTTATACAGTGTTCTCTGATTGTGCCTATGGCACCTCTGCTCTTCACTGGTTCTATTCTACATTATCTTCCATATCGTTCACTCCAGTACGTTGTTATTTTACTGTGTAGATTTGGTACTTGGTCCTCCAGTATCTTCCAGGTGTATATTATTTGGTATCTCTCTCGTCTTCTTTCTAGTGAGTACATTTGGAGGGCTTTGAGACGATCCCAATAATTTAGGTGCTTTATCTCGTCTATGCGTGCCCAATATGTTCTCTGTATTCCCTCTATTTCAGCAATCTCTCCTGCTCTGGAGGGGGAAGTGAGTACTGAGCAGTACTCAAGACGGGACAACATAAGTGACTTGAAGAGTACAACCATTGTGATGGGATCCCTGGATTTGAAAGTTCTCGTAATCCATCCTATCATTTTTCTGGCTGACGCAATATTTGCTTGGTTATGCTCCCTAAACGTTAGGTCGTCAGACATCATTATTCCCAAATCCTTTACATGCTGTTTTCCTACTATGGGCAGATGCGATTGTGCTTTGTACTCTGTATTATGGTTTCAGAACAGGGCACTATCTTACCTGTCACAGGCGCAGCACCGCTATGATAGGCATTAGATGCTATGGAAGACAAACAAAACGCTGATGAAATTTACACAGATTTTGTTCTTGCTCCAGTACTCAGTCCCCCAGGGTACTGTGCATGCTCCAGTACTCAGTCCCCCAGGGTACTGTGCATGCTCCAGTACTCAGTCCCCCCAGGGAACTGTGCTTGCTCCAATACAGTCCCCCAGGGTACTGTGCTTGCTCCAGTACTCAGTCCCCCAGGGTACTGTGCTTGCTCCAATACAGTCCCCCAGGGTACTGTGCTTGCTCCAGTACTCAGTCCCCCAGGGTACTGTGCTTGCTCCAGTACTCAGTCCCCCCCAGGGTACTGTGCTTGCTCCAGTACTCAGTCCCCCAGGGTACTGTGCTTGCTCCAGTACTCAGTCCCCCCAGGGTACTGTGCTTGCTCCAGTACTCAGTCCCCCCAGGGTACTGTGCTTGCTCCAGTACTCAGTCCCCCAGGGTACTGTGCTTGCTCCAGTACTCAGTCCCCCAGGGTACTGTGCTTGCTCCAGTACTCAGTCCCCCAGGGTACTGTGCTTGCTCCAGTACTCAGTCCCCCAGGGTACTGTGCTTGCTCCAGTGCTCAGTCCCCCAGGGTACTGTGCTTGCTCCAGTACTCAGTCCCCCAGGGTACTGTGCTTGCTCCAGTACTCAGTTCCCCAGGGTACTGTGCTTGCTCCAGTACTCAGTCCCCCAGGGTACTGTGCTTGCTCCAGTACTCAGTCCCCCAGGGTACTGTGCTTGCTCCAGTACTCAGTCCCCCAGGGTACTGTGCTTGCTCCAGTACTCAGTCCCCCAGGGTACTGTGCTTGCTCCAGTACTCAGTTCCCCAGGGTGCTGTGCTTGCTCCAGTACTCAGTCCTCCAGTGTACTGTGCTTGCTCCAGTGCTCAGTCCCCCAGGGTACTGTGCTTGCTCCAGTGCTCAGTCCCCCAGGGTACTGTGCTTGCTCCAGTGCTCAGTCCCCCAGGGTACTGTGCTTGCTCCAGTGCTCAGTCCCCCCAGGGTACTGTGCTTGCTCCAGTACTCAGTCCCCCAGGGTACTGTGCTTGCTCCAGTACTCAGTCCCCCAGGGTACTGTGCTTGCTCCAGTACTCAGTCCCCCAGGGTACTGTGCTTGCTCCAGTACTCAGTCCCCCAGGGTACTGTGCTTGCTCCAGTACTCAGTCCCCCAGGGTACTGTGCTTGCTCCAGTTCAGTCCCCCAGGGTACTGTGCTTGCTCCAGTGCTCAGTCCCCAGGGTACTGTGCTTGCTCCAGTGCTCAGTCCCCCAGGGTACTGTGCTTGCTCCAGTGCTCAGTCCCCCAGGGTACTGTGCTTGCTCCAGTGCTCAGTCCCCCAGGGTACTGTGCTTGCTCCAGTACTCAGTCCCCCAGGGTACTGTGCTTGCTCCAGTACTCAGTCCCCCAGGGTACTGTGCTTGCTCCAGTACTCAGTCCCCCAGGGTACTGTGCTTGCTCCAGTACTCAGTCCCCCAGGGTACTGTGCTTGCTCCAGTACTCAGTCCCCCAGGGTACTGTGCTTGCTCCAGTACTCAGTCCCCCAGGGTACTGTGCTTGCTCCAGTGCTCAGTCCCCCAGGGTACTGTGCTTGCTCCAGTACTCAGTCCCCCAGGGTACTGTGCTTGCTCCAGTACTCAGTCCCCCAGGGTACTGTGCTTGCTCCAGTACTCAGTCCCCCAGGGTACTGTGCTTGCTCCAGTACTCAGTCCCCCAGGGTACTGTGCTTGCTCCAGTACTCAGTCCCCCAGGGTACTGTGCTTGCTCCAGTACTCAGTCCCCCAGGGTACTGTGCTTGCTCCAGTACTCAGTCCCCCCAGGGTACTGTGCTTGCTCCAGTACTCAGTCCCCCAGGGTACTGTGCTTGCTCCAGTACTCAGTCCCCCAGGGTACTGTGCTTGCTCCAGTACTCAGTCCCCCAGGGTACTGTGCTTGCTCCAGTACAGTCCCCCAGGGTACTGTGCTTGCTCCAGTACTCAGTCCCCCAGGGTACTGTGCTTGCTCCAATACAGTCCCCCAGGGTACTGTGCTTGCTCCAGTACTCAGTCCCCCAGGGTACTGTGCTTGCTCCAGTACTCAGTCCCCCAGGGTACTGTGCTTGCTCCAGTACAGTCCCCAGGGAACTGTGCTTGCTCCAGTACTCAGTCCCCCAGGGTACTGTGCTTGCTCTAGTACTCAGTCCCCCAGGGTACTGTGCTTGCTCCAGTACTCAGTCCCCCAGGGTACTGTGCTTGCTCCAGTACTCAGTCCCCCAGGGTACTGTGCTTGCTCCAGTACTCAGTCCCCCAGGGTACTGTGCTTGCTCCAGTACTCAGTCCCCCAGGGTACTGTGCTTGCTCCAGTACTCAGTCCCCCAGGGTACTGTGCTTGCTCCAGTACTCAGTCCCCCAGGGTACTGTGCTTGCTCCAGTACTCAGTCCCCCAGGGTACTGTGCTTGCTCCAGTACTCAGTCCCCCAGGGTACTGTGCTTGCTCCAGTACTCAGTCCCCCAGGGTACTGTGCTTGCTCCAGTACTCAGTCCCCCAGGGTACTGTGCTTGCTCCAGTACTCAGTCCCCCAGGGTACTGTGCTTGCTCCAGTACTCAGTCCCCCAGGGTACTGTGCTTGCTCCAGTGCTCAGTCCCCCAGGGTACTGTGCTTGCTCCAGTACAGTCCCCCAGGGTACTGTGCTTGCTCCAGTACTCAGTCCCCCAGGTTACTGTGCTTGCTCCAGTACTCAGTCCCCGAGGGTACTGTGCTTGCTCCAGCACTCAGTCCCCCAGGGTACTGTGCTTGCTCCAGTACTCAGTCCCCCAGGATACTGTGCTTGCTTCAGTATTCAGTTCCCCAGGGTACTGTGCTTGCTTCAGTACTCAGTCCCCCAGGGTACTGTGCTTGCTTCAGTACTCAGTCCCCCAGGGTACTGTGCTTGCTCCAGTACACTTTCAGTCCCCCAGGGTACTGTGCTTGCTCCAGTACACTTTCAGTCCCCCAGGGTACTGTGCTTGCTTCAGTACTCAGTCCCCCAGGGTACTGTGCTTGCTTCAGTACACTTTCAGTCCCCCAGGGTACTGTGCTTGCTTCAGTACTCAGTCCCCCAGGGTACTGTCTTGCTCCAGTACAGTCCCCCAGGGTACTGTGCTTGCTCCAGTACTCAGTCCCCCAGGGTACTGTGCTTGCTCCAGTACTCAGTCCCCCAGGGTACTGTGCTTGCTCCAGTACTCAGTCCCCCAGGGTACTGTGCTTGCTCCAGTACTCAGTCCCCCAGGGTACTGTGCTTGCTCCAGTAAAGTCCCCCAGGGTACTGTGCTTGCTCCAGTACTCAGTCCCCCAGGGTACTGTGCTTGCTCCAGTACTCAGTCCCCCAGGGTACTGTGCTTGCTCCAATTCTCAGTCCCCCAGGGTACTGTGCTTGCTCCAGTACTCAGTCCCCCAGGGTACTGTGCTTGCTCCAGGGCTCAGTCCCCCAGGGTACTGTGCTTGCTCCAGTACTCAGTCCCCCAGGGTACTGTGCTTGCTCCAGTACTCAGTCCCCCAGGGTACTGTGCTTGCTCCAGTACTCAGTCCCCCAGGGTACTGTGCTTGCTCCAGTACTCAGTCCCCCAGGGTACTGTGCTTGCTCCAGTGCTCAGTCCCCCAGGGTACTGTGCTTGCTCCAGTACAGTCCCCCAGGGTACTGTGCTTGCTCCAGTACTCAGTCCCCCAGGGTACTGTGCTTGCTCCAGTACTCAGTCCCCCAGGGTACTGTGCTTGCTCCAGTACTCAGTCCCCCAGGGTACTGTGCTTGCTCCAGTACTCAGTCCCCCAGGGTACTGTGCTTGCTCCAGTACTCAGTCCCCCAGGGTACTGTGCTTGCTCCAGTACTCAGTCCCCCAGGGTACTGTGCTTGCTCCAGTACAGTCCCCCAGGGTACTGTGCTTGCTCCAGTACTCAGTCCCCCAGGGTACTGTGCTTGCTCCAGTACTCAGTCCCCCAGGGTACTGTGCTTGCTCCAGTTCTCAGTCCCCCAGGGTACTGTGCTTGCCCCAGTACTCAGTCCCCCAGGGTACTGTGCTTGCTCCAGTGCTCAGTCCCCCAGGGTACTGTGCTTGCTCCCGTCCTCAGTCCCCCCGGGTACTGTGCTTGCTCCAGTACAGTCCCCCAGGGTACTGTGCTTGCTCCAGTTCTCAGTCCCCCAGGGTACTGTGCTTGCTCCAGTACTCAGTCCCCCAGGGTACTGTGCTTGCTCCAGTACTCATTCCCCCAGGGTACTGTGCTTGCTCCAGTACTCATTCCCCAGGGTACTATGCTTGCTCCAGTTCAGTCCCCCAGGGAACTGTGCTTGCTCCAGTACTCAGTCCCTCAGGGTACTGTGCTTGCTCCAGTACAGTCCCCCAGGGTACTGTGCTTGCTCCAGCACTCAGTGCCCCAGGGTACTGTGCTTGCTCCAGTACTCAGTCCCCCAGGGTACTGTGCTTGCTCCAGTTCAGTCCCCCAGGGAACTGTGCTTGCTCCAGTACTCAGTCCCTCAGGGTACTGTGCTTGCTACAGTTCAGTCCCCCAGGGAACTGTGCTTGCTCCAGTACTCAGTCCCCCAGGGTACTGTGCTTGCTCCAGTACTCAGTCCCCCAGGGTACTGTGCTTGCTCCAGTTCAGTCCCCCAGGGAACTGTGCTTGCTCCAGTACAGTCCCCCAGGGTACTGTGCTTGCTCCAGTTCAGTCCCCCAGGGAACTGTGCTTGCTCCAGTACTCAGTCCCTCAGGGTACTGTGCTTGCTCCAGTTCAGTCCCCCAGGGTACTGTGCTTGCTCCAGTACTCGTTCCCCCTGGGTACTGTGCTTGCTGCAGTTCAGTCCCCCAGGGAACTGTGCTTGCTCCAGTACTCAGTCCCCCAGGGTACTGTGCTTGCTCCAGTTCAGTCCCCCAGGGATCTGTGCTTGCTCCAGTACTCAGTCCCCCAGGGTACTGTGCTTGCTCCAGTTCAGTCCCCCAGGGAACTGTGCTTGCTCCAGTACTCAGTCCCCCAGGGTACTGTGCTTGCTCCAGTACTCAGTCCCCCAGGGTACTGTGGTTGCTCCAGTACTCAGTCCCCCAGGGTACTGTGCTTGCTCCAGTACTCAGTCCCCCAGGGTACTGTGCTTGCTCCAGTACTCAGTCCCCCAGGGTACTGTGCTTGCTCCAGTACTCAGTCCCCCAGGGTACTGTGCTTGCTCCAGTTCAGTCCCCCAGGGAACTGTGCTTGCTCCAGTACTCAGTCCCCCAGGGTACTGTGCTTGCTCCAGTACTCAGTCCCCCAGGGTACTGTGCTTGCTCCAGTACTCAGTCCCCCAGGGTACTGTGCTTGCTCCAGTACTCAGTCCCCCAGGGTACTGTGCTTGCTCCAGTACTCAGTCCCCCTGGGTACTGTGCTTGCTCCAGTACAGTCCCCCAGGGTACTGTGCTTGCTCCAGTACAGTCCCCCAGGGTACTGTACTTGCTCCAGTACAGTCCCCCAGGGTACTGTGCTTGCTCCAGTACAGGACCCCAGGGTACTGTGCTTGCTCCAGTACTCAGTCCCCCAGGGTACTGTGCTTGCTCCAGTACAGTCCCCCAGGGTACTGTGCTTGCTCCAGTACAGTCCCCCAGGGTACTGTGCTTGCTCCAGTACTCAGTCCCCCAGGGTACTGTACTTGCTCCAGTACAGTCCCCCAGGGTACTGTACTTGCTCCAGTACTCAGTCCCCCAGGGTACTGTGCTTGCTCCAGTACAGTCCCCCAGGGTACTGTGCTTGCTCCAGTACTCAGTCCCCCAGGGTACTGTGCTTGCTCCAGTATTCAGTCCCCCAGGGTACTGTGCTTGCTCCAGTACTCAGTCCCCCAGGGTACTGTGCTTGCTCCAGTACTCAGTCCCCCAGGGTACTGTGCTTGCTCCAGTACTCAGTCCCCCAGGGTACTGTGCTTGCTCCAGTACTCAGTCCCCCAGGGTACTGTGCTTGCTCCAGTACTCAGTCCCCCAGGGTACTGTGCTTGCTCCAGTACTCAGTCCCCCAGGGTACTGTGCTTGCTCCAGTACTCAGTCCCCCAGGGTACTGTGCTTGCTCCAGTACTCAGTCCCCCAGGGTACTGTGCTTGCTCCAGTACTCAGTCCCCCAGGGTACTGTGCTTGCTCCAGTACTCAGTCCCCCAGGGTACTGTGCTTGCTCCAGTACTCAGTCCCCCAGGGTACTGTGCTTGCTCCAGTACTCAGTCCCCCAGGGTACTGTGCTTGCTCCAGTACTCAGTCCCCCAGGGTACTGTGCTTGCTCCAGTACTCAGTCCCCCAGGGTACTGTGCTTGCTCCAGTACTCAGTCCCCCAGGGTACTGTGCTTGCTCCAGTACTCAGTCCCCCAGGGTACTGTGCTTGCTCCAGTACTCAGTCCCCCAGGGTACTGTGCTTGCTCCAGTACTCAGTCCCCCAGTCCCCCAGGGTACTGTGCTTGCTCCAGTACTCAGTCCCCCAGGGTACTGTGCTTGCTCCAGTACTCAGTCCCCCAGGGTACTGTGCTTGCTCCAGTACTCAGTCCCCCAGGGTACTGTGCTTGCTCCAGTACTCAGTCCCCCAGGGTACTGTGCTTGCTCCAGTACTCAGTCCCCCAGGGTACTGTGCTTGCTCCACAGTCCCCCAGGGTACTGCTTGCTCCAGTACTCAGTCCCCCAGGGTACTGTGCTTGCTCCAGTACTCAGTCCCCCAGGGTACTGTGCTTGCTCCAGTACTCAGTCCCCCAGGGTACTGTGCTTGCTCCAGTACTCAGTCCCCCAGGGTACTGTGCTTGCTCCAGTACTCAGTCCCCCAGGGTACTGTGCTTGCTCCAGTACTCAGTCCCCCAGGGTACTGTGCTTGCTCCAGTACTCAGTCCCCCAGGGTACTGTGCTTGCTCCAGTACTCAGTCCCCCAGGGTACTGTGCTTGCTCCAGTACTCAGTCCCCCAGGGTACTGTGCTTGCTCCAGTACTCAGTCCCCCAGGGTACTGTGCTTGCTCCAGTACTCAGTCCCCCAGGGTACTGTGCTTGCTCCAGTACTCAGTCCCCCAGGGTACTGTGCTTGCTCCAGTACTCAGTCCCCCAGGGTACTGTGCTTGCTCCAGTACTCAGTCCCCCAGGGTACTGTGCTTGCTCCAGTACTCAGTCCCCCAGGGTACTGTGCTTGCTCCAGTACTCAGTCCCCCAGGGTACTGTGCTTGCTCCAGTACTCAGTCCCCCAGGGTACTGTGCTTGCTCCAGTACTCAGTCCCCCAGGGTACTGTGCTTGCTCCAGTACTCAGTCCCCCAGGGTACTGTGCTTGCTCCAGTACTCAGTCCCCCAGGGTACTGTGCTTGCTCCAGTACTCAGTCCCCCAGGGTACTGTGCTTGCTCCAGTACTCAGTCCCCCAGGGTACTGTGCTTGCTCCAGTACTCAGTCCCCCAGGGTACTGTGCTTGCTCCAGTACTCAGTCCCCCAGGGTACTGTGCTTGCTCCAGTACTCAGTCCCCCAGGGTACTGTGCTTGCTCCAGTACTCAGTCCCCCAGGGTACTGTGCTTGCTCCAGTACTCAGTCCCCCAGGGTACTGTGCTTGCTCCAGTACTCAGTCCCCCAGGGTACTGTGCTTGCTCCAGTACTCAGTCCCCCAGGGTACTGTGCTTGCTCCAGTACTCAGTCCCCCAGGGTACTGTGCTTGCTCCAGTACTCAGTCCCCCAGGGTACTGTGCTTGCTCCAGTACTCAGTCCCCCAGGGTACTGTGCTTGCTCCAGTACTCAGTCCCCCAGGGTACTGTGCTTGCTCCAGTACTCAGTCCCCCAGGGTACTGTGCTTGCTCCAGTACTCAGTCCCCCAGGGTACTGTGCTTGCTCCAGTACTCAGTCCCCCAGGGTACTGTGCTTGTCCAGTACTCAGTGCTCCAGTACTCAGTCCCCCAGGGTACTGTGCTTGCTCCAGTACTCAGTCCCCCAGGGTACTGTGCTTGCTCCAGTACTCAGTCCCCCAGGGTACTGTGCTTGCTCCAGTACTCAGTCCCCCAGGGTACTGTGCTTGCTCCAGTACTCAGTCCCCCAGGGTACTGTGCTTGCTCCAGTACTCAGTCCCCCAGGGTACTGTGCTTGCTCCAGTACTCAGTCCCCCAGGGTACTGTGCTTGCTCCAGTACTCAGTCCCCCAGGGTACTGTGCTTGCTCCAGTACTCAGTCCCCCAGGGTACTGTGCTTGCTCCAGTACTCAGTCCCCCAGGGTACTGTGCTTGCTCCAGTACTCAGTCCCCCAGGGTACTGTGCTTGCTCCAGTACTCAGTCCCCCAGGGTACTGTGCTTGCTCCAGTACTCAGTCCCCCAGGGTACTGTGCTTGCTCCAGTACTCAGTCCCCCAGGGTACTGTGCTTGCTCCAGTACTCAGTCCCCCAGGGTACTGTGCTTGCTCCAGTACTCAGTCCCCCAGGGTACTGTGCTTGCTCCAGTACTCAGTCCCCCAGGGTACTGTGCTTGCTCCAGTACTCAGTCCCCCAGGGTACTGTGCTTGCTCCAGTACTCAGTCCCCCAGGGTACTGTGCTTGCTCCAGTACTCAGTCCCCCAGGGTACTGTGCTTGCTCCAGTACTCAGTCCCCCAGGGTACTGTGCTTGCTCCAGTACTCAGTCCCCCAGGGTACTGTGCTTGCTCCAGTACTCAGTCCCCCAGGGTACTGTGCTTGCTCCAGTACTCAGTCCCCCAGGGTACTGTGCTTGCTCCAGTACTCAGTCCCCCAGGGTACTGTGCTTGCTCCAGTACTCAGTCCCCCAGGGTACTGTGCTTGCTCCAGTACTCAGTCCCCCAGGGTACTGTGCTTGCTCCAGTACTCAGTCCCCCAGGGTACTGTGCTTGCTCCAGTACTCAGTCCCCCAGGGTACTGTGCTTGCTCCAGTACTCAGTCCCCCAGGGTACTGTGCTTGCTCCAGTACTCAGTCCCCCAGGGTACTGTGCTTGCTCCAGTACTCAGTCCCCCAGGGTACTGTGCTTGCTCCAGTACTCAGTCCCCCAGGGTACTGTGCTTGCTCCAGTACTCAGTCCCCCAGGGTACTGTGCTTGCTCCAGTACTCAGTCCCCCAGGGTACTGTGCTTGCTCCAGTACTCAGTCCCCCAGGGTACTGTGCTTGCTCCAGTACTCAGTCCCCCAGGGTACTGTGCTTGCTCCAGTACTCAGTCCCCCAGGGTACTGTGCTTGCTCCAGTACTCAGTCCCCCAGGGTACTGTGCTTGCTCCAGTACTCAGTCCCCCAGGGTACTGTGCTTGCTCCAGTACTCAGTCCCCCAGGGTACTGTGCTTGCTCCAGTACTCAGTCCCCCAGGGTACTGTGCTTGCTCCAGTACTCAGTCCCCCAGGGTACTGTGCTTGCTCCAGTACTCAGTCCCCCAGGGTACTGTGCTTGCTCCAGTACTCAGTCCCCCAGGGTACTGTGCTTGCTCCAGTACTCAGTCCCCCAGGGTACTGTGCTTGCTCCAGTACTCAGTCCCCCAGGGTACTGTGCTTGCTCCAGTACTCAGTCCCCCAGGGTACTGTGCTTGCTCCAGTACTCAGTCCCCCAGGGTACTGTGCTTGCTCCAGTACTCAGTCCCCCAGGGTACTGTGCTTGCTCCAGTACTCAGTCCCCCAGGGTACTGTGCTTGCTCCAGTACTCAGTCCCCCAGGGTACTGTGCTTGCTCCAGTACTCAGTCCCCCAGGGTACTGTGCTTGCTCCAGTACTCAGTCCCCCAGGGTACTGTGCTTGCTCCAGTACTCAGTCCCCCAGGGTACTGTGCTTGCTCCAGTACTCAGTCCCCCAGGGTACTGTGCTTGCTCCAGTACTCAGTCCCCCAGGGTACTGTGCTTGCTCCAGTACTCAGTCCCCCAGGGTACTGTGCTTGCTCCAGTACTCAGTCCCCCAGGGTACTGTGCTTGCTCCAGTACTCAGTCCCCCAGGGTACTGTGCTTGCTCCAGTACTCAGTCCCCCAGGGTACTGTGCTTGCTCCAGTACTCAGTCCCCCAGGGTACTGTGCTTGCTCCAGTACTCAGTCCCCCAGGGTACTGTGCTTGCTCCAGTACTCAGTCCCCCAGGGTACTGTGCTTGCTCCAGTACTCAGTCCCCCAGGGTACTGTGCTTGCTCCAGTACTCAGTCCCCCAGGGTACTGTGCTTGCTCCAGTACTCAGTCCCCCAGGGTACTGTGCTTGCTCCAGTACTCAGTCCCCCAGGGTACTGTGCTTGCTCCAGTACTCAGTCCCCCAGGGTACTGTGCTTGCTCCAGTACTCAGTCCCCCAGGGTACTGTGCTTGCTCCAGTACTCAGTCCCCCAGGGTACTGTGCTTGCTCCAGTACTCAGTCCCCCAGGGTACTGTGCTTGCTCCAGTACTCAGTCCCCCAGGGTACTGTGCTTGCTCCAGTACTCAGTCCCCCAGGGTACTGTGCTTGCTCCAGTACTCAGTCCCCCAGGGTACTGTGCTTGCTCCAGTACTCAGTCCCCCAGGGTACTGTGCTTGCTCCAGTACTCAGTCCCCCAGGGTACTGTGCTTGCTCCAGTACTCAGTCCCCCAGGGTACTGTGCTTGCTCCAGTACTCAGTCCCCCAGGGTACTGTGCTTGCTCCAGTACTCAGTCCCCCAGGGTACTGTGCTTGCTCCAGTACTCAGTCCCCCAGGGTACTGTGCTTGCTCCAGTACTCAGTCCCCCAGGGTACTGTGCTTGCTCCAGTACTCAGTCCCCCAGGGTACTGTGCTTGCTCCAGTACTCAGTCCCCCAGGGTACTGTGCTTGCTCCAGTACTCAGTCCCCCAGGGTACTGTGCTTGCTCCAGTACTCAGTCCCCCAGGGTACTGTGCTTGCTCCAGTACTCAGTCCCCCAGGGTACTGTGCTTGCTCCAGTACTCAGTCCCCCAGGGTACTGTGCTTGCTCCAGTACTCAGTCCCCCAGGGTACTGTGCTTGCTCCAGTACTCAGTCCCCCAGGGTACTGTGCTTGCTCCAGTACTCAGTCCCCCAGGGTACTGTGCTTGCTCCAGTACTCAGTCCCCCAGGGTACTGTGCTTGCTCCAGTACTCAGTCCCCCAGGGTACTGTGCTTGCTCCAGTACTCAGTCCCCCAGGGTACTGTGCTTGCTCCAGTACTCAGTCCCCCAGGGTACTGTGCTTGCTCCAGTACTCAGTCCCCCAGGGTACTGTGCTTGCTCCAGTACTCAGTCCCCCAGGGTACTGTGCTTGCTCCAGTACTCAGTCCCCCAGGGTACTGTGCTTGCTCCAGTACTCAGTCCCCCAGGGTACTGTGCTTGCTCCAGTACTCAGTCCCCCAGGGTACTGTGCTTGCTCCAGTACTCAGTCCCCCAGGGTACTGTGCTTGCTCCAGTACTCAGTCCCCCAGGGTACTGTGCTTGCTCCAGTACTCAGTCCCCCAGGGTACTGTGCTTGCTCCAGTACTCAGTCCCCCAGGGTACTGTGCTTGCTCCAGTACTCAGTCCCCCAGGGTACTGTGCTTGCTCCAGTACTCAGTCCCCCAGGGTACTGTGCTTGCTCCAGTACTCAGTCCCCCAGGGTACTGTGCTTGCTCCAGTACTCAGTCCCCCAGGGTACTGTGCTTGCTCCAGTACTCAGTCCCCCAGGGTACTGTGCTTGCTCCAGTACTCAGTCCCCCAGGGTACTGTGCTTGCTCCAGTACTCAGTCCCCCAGGGTACTGTGCTTGCTCCAGTACTCAGTCCCCCAGGGTACTGTGCTTGCTCCAGTACTCAGTCCCCCAGGGTACTGTGCTTGCTCCAGTACTCAGTCCCCCAGGGTACTGTGCTTGCTCCAGTACTCAGTCCCCCAGGGTACTGTGCTTGCTCCAGTACTCAGTCCCCCAGGGTACTGTGCTTGCTCCAGTACTCAGTCCCCCAGGGTACTGTGCTTGCTCCAGTACTCAGTCCCCCAGGGTACTGTGCTTGCTCCAGTACTCAGTCCCCCAGGGTACTGTGCTTGCTCCAGTACTCAGTCCCCCAGGGTACTGTGCTTGCTCCAGTACTCAGTCCCCCAGGGTACTGTGCTTGCTCCAGTACTCAGTCCCCCAGGGTACTGTGCTTGCTCCAGTACTCAGTCCCCCAGGGTACTGTGCTTGCTCCAGTACTCAGTCCCCCAGGGTACTGTGCTTGCTTGCCAGTACTCAGTCCCCCAGGGTACTGTGCTTGCTCCAGTACTCAGTCCCCCAGGGTACTGTGCTTGCTCCAGTACTCAGTCCCCCAGGGTACTGTGCTTGCTCCAGTACTCAGTCCCCCAGGGTACTGTGCTTGCTCCAGTACTCAGTCCCCCAGGGTACTGTGCTTGCTCCAGTACTCAGTCCCCCAGGGTACTGTGCTTGCTCCAGTACTCAGTCCCCCAGGGTACTGTGCTTGCTCCAGTACTCAGTCCCCCAGGGTACTGTGCTTGCTCCAGTACTCAGTCCCCCAGGGTACTGTGCTTGCTCCAGTACTCAGTCCCCCAGGGTACTGTGCTTGCTCCAGTACTCAGTCCCCCAGGGTACTGTGCTTGCTCCAGTACTCAGTCCCCCAGGGTACTGTGCTTGCTCCAGTACTCAGTCCCCCAGGGTACTGTGCTTTGCTCCCCCAGGGTACTGTGCTTGCTCCAGTACTCAGTCCCCCAGGGTACTGTGCTTGCTCCAGTACTCAGTCCCCCAGGGTACTGTGCTTGCTCCAGTACTCAGTCCCCCAGGGTACTGTGCTTGCTCCAGTACTCAGTCCCCCAGGGTACTGTGCTTGCTCCAGTACTCAGTCCCCCAGGGTACTGTGCTTGCTCCAGTACTCAGTCCCCCAGGGTACTGTGCTTGCTCCAGTACTCAGTCCCCCAGGGTACTGTGCTTGCTCCAGTACTCAGTCCCCCAGGGTACTGTGCTTGCTCCAGTACTCAGTCCCCCAGGGTACTGTGCTTGCTCCAGTACTCAGTCCCCCAGGGTACTGTGCTTGCTCCAGTACTCAGTCCCCCAGGGTACTGTGCTTGCTCCAGTACTCAGTCCCCCAGGGTACTGTGCTTGCTCCAGTACTCAGTCCCCCAGGGTACTGTGCTTGCTCCAGTACTCAGTCCCCCAGGGTACTGTGCTTGCTCCAGTACTCAGTCCCCCAGGGTACTGTGCTTGCTCCAGTACTCAGTCCCCCAGGGTACTGTGCTTGCTCCAGTACTCAGTCCCCCAGGGTACTGTGCTTGCTCCAGTACAGTCCCCCAGGGTACTGTGCTTGCTCCAGTACTCAGTCCCCCAGGGTACTGTGCTTGCTCCAGTACTCAGTCCCCCAGGGTACTGTGCTTGCTCCAGTACTCAGTCCCCCAGGGTACTGTGCTTGCTCCAGTACTCAGTCCCCCAGGGTACTGTGCTTGCTCCAGTACTCAGTCCCCCAGGGTACTGTGCTTGCTCCAGTACTCAGTCCCCCAGGGTACTGTGCTTGCTCCAGTACTCAGTCCCCCAGGGTACTGTGCTTGCTCCAGTACTCAGTCCCCCAGGGTACTGTGCTTGCTCCAGTACTCAGTCCCCCAGGGTACTGTGCTTGCTCCAGTACTCAGTCCCCCAGGGTACTGTGCTTGCTCCAGTACTCAGTCCCCCAGGGTACTGTGCTTGCTCCAGTACTCAGTCCCCCAGGGTACTGTGCTTGCTCCAGTACTCAGTCCCCCAGGGTACTGTGCTTGCTCCAGTACTCAGTCCCCCAGGGTACTGTGCTTGCTCCAGTACTCAGTCCCCCAGGGTACTGTGCTTGCTCCAGTACTCAGTCCCCCAGGGTACTGTGCTTGCTCCAGTACTCAGTCCCCCAGGGTACTGTGCTTGCTCCAGTACTCAGTCCCCCAGGGTACTGTGCTTGCTCCAGTACTCAGTCCCCCAGGGTACTGTGCTTGCTCCAGTACTCAGTCCCCCAGGGTACTGTGCTTGCTCCAGTACTCAGTCCCCCAGGGTACTGTGCTTGCTCCAGTACTCAGTCCCCCAGGGTACTGTGCTTGCTCCAGTACTCAGTCCCCCAGGGTACTGTGCTTGCTCCAGTACTCAGTCCCCCAGGGTACTGTGCTTGCTCCAGTACTCAGTCCCCCAGGGTACTGTGCTTGCTCCAGTACTCAGTCCCCCAGGGTACTGTGCTTGCTCCAGTACTCAGTCCCCCAGGGTACTGTGCTTGCTCCAGTACTCAGTCCCCCAGGGTACTGTGCTTGCTCCAGTACTCAGTCCCCCAGGGTACTGTGCTTGCTCCAGTACTCAGTCCCCCAGGGTACTGTGCTTGCTCCAGTACTCAGTCCCCCAGGGTACTGTGCTTGCTCCAGTACTCAGTCCCCCAGGGTACTGTGCTTGCTCCAGTACTCAGTCCCCCAGGGTACTGTGCTTGCTCCAGTACTCCCCAGTCCTTGCTCCCAGTCCCCCAGGGTACTGTGCTTGCTCCAGTACAGTCCCCCAGGGTACTGTGCTTGCTCCAGTACAGTCCCCCAGGGTACTGTGCTTGCTCCAGTACTCAGTCCCCAGGGTAATGTGCTTGCTCCAGTACTCAGTCCCCCAGGGTACTGTGCTTGCTCCAGTACTCAGTCCCCCCGGGTACTGTGCTTGCTCCAGTACTCAGTCCCCCAGGGTACTGTGCTTGCTCCAGTACTCAGTCCCCCAGGGTACTGTGCTTGCTCCAGTACTCAGTCCCCCAGGGTACTGTGCTTGCTCCAGTACTCAGTCCCCCAGGGTACTGTGCTTGCTCCAGTACAGTCCCCCAGGGTACTGTGCTTGCTCCAGTACTCAGTCCCCCAGGGTACTGTGCTTGCTCCAGTACTCAGTCCCCCAGGGTACTGTGCTTGCTCCAGTACTCAGTCCCCCAGGGTACTGTGCTTGCTCCAGTACTCAGTCCCCCAGGGTACTGTGCTTGCTCCAGTACTCAGTCCCCCAGGGTACTGTGCTTGCTCCAGTACAGTCCCCCAGGGTACTGTGCTTGCTCCAGTACTCAGTCCCCCAGGGTACTGTGCTTGCTCCAGTACAGTCCCCCAGGGTACTGTGCTTGCTCCAGTACTCAGTCCCCCAGGGTACTGTGCTTGCTCCAGTACTCAGTCCCCCAGGGTACTGTGCTTGCCAGTACTCAGTCCCCCAGGGTACTGTGCTTGCTCCAGTACTCAGTCCCCCAGGGTACTGTGCTTGCTCCAGTACAGTCCCCCAGGGTACTGTGCTTGTCAGTCCCCCAGGGTACTGTGCTTGCTCCAGTACAGTCCCCCAGGGTACTGTGCTTTCCAGTACTCAGTCCCCCAGGGTACTGTGCTTGCTCCAGTCCCCCAGGGTACTGTGCTTGCTCCAGTACTCAGTCCCCCAGGGTACTGTGCTTGCTCCAGTACAGTCCCCCAGGGTACTGTGCTTGCTCCAGTACTCAGTCCCCCAGGGTACTGTGCTTGCTCCAGTACAGTCCCCCCAGGGTACAGTGCTTGCTCCAGTACTCAGTCCCCCAGGGTACTGTGCTTGCTCCAGTACTCAGTCCCCCAGGGTACTGTGCTGCTCCAGTACTCTCCCCAGGGTACTGTGCTTTCCAGTACAGTCCCCCAGGGTACTGTGCTTGCTCCAGTACTCAGTCCCCCAGGGTACTGTGCTTGCTCCAATACAGTCCCCCAGGGTACTGTGCTTGCTCCAGTACTCAGTCCCCCTGGGTACTGTGCTTGCTCCAGTACTCAGTCCCCCAGGGTACTGTGCTTGCTCCAGTACTCAGTCCCCCAGGGTACTGTGCTTGCTCCAGTACAGTCCCCCAGGGTACTGTGCTTGCTCCAGTACTCAGTCCCCCAGGGTACTGTGCTTGCTCCAGTACTCAGTCCCCCAGGGTACTGTGCTTGCTCCAGTACTCAGTCCCCCACTGTGCTTGGTACTCAGTCCCCCAGGGTACTGTGCTCCAGTACTTAGTCCCCCAGGGTACTGTGCTTGCTCCAGTACAGTCCCCCAGGGTACTGTGCTTGCTCCAGTACTCAGTCCCCCAGGGTACTGTGCTTGCTCCAGTACTCAGTCCCCCAGGGTACTGTGCTTGCTCCAGTACTCAGTCCCCCAGGGTACTGTGCTTGCTCCAGTACAGTCCCCCAGGGTACTGTGCTTGCTCCAGTACTCAGTCCCTCAGGGTACTGTGCTTGCTCCAGTACTCAGTCCCCCAGGGTACTGTGCTTGCTCCAGTACTCAGTCCCCCAGGGTACTGTGCTTGCTCCAGTACTCAGTCCCCCAGGGTACTGTGCTTGCTCCAGTACTCAGTCCCCCAGGGTACTGTGCTTGCTCCAGTACAGTCCCCCAGGGTACTGTGCTTGCTCCAGTACTCAGTCCCCCAGGGTACTGTGCTTGCTTCAGTACTCAGTCCCCCAGGGTACTGTGCTTGCTCCAGTACAGTCCCCCAGGGTACTGTGCTTGCTCCAGTACTCAGTCCCCCAGGGTACTGTGCTTGCTCCAGTACTCAGTCCCCCAGGGTACTGTGCTTGCTCCAGTACTTAGTTCCCCAGGGTACTGTGCTTGCTCCAGTACAGGCCCCCAGGGTACTGTGCTTGCTCCAGTACTCAGTCCCCCAGGGTACTGTGCTTGCTCCAGTACTCAGTCCCCCAGGGTACTGTGCTTGCTCCAGTACTCAGTCCCCCAGGGTACTGTGCTTGCTCCAGTACAGTCCCCCAGGGTACTGTGCTTGCTCCAGTACTCAGTCCCCCAGGGTACTGTGCTTGCTCCAGTACTCAGTCCCCCAGGGTACTGTGCTTGCTCCAGTACTCAGTCCCCCAGGGTACTGTGCTTGCTCCAGTACTCAGTCCCCCAGGGTACTGTGCTTGCTCCAGTACTCAGTCCCCCAGGGTACTGTGCTTGCTCCAGTACAGTCCCCCAGGGTACTGTGCTTGCTCCAGTACTCAGTCCCCCAGGGTACTGTGCTTGCTTCAGTACTCAGTCCCCCAGGGTACTGTGCTTGCTCCAGTACAGTCCCCCAGGGTACTGTGCTTGCTCCAGTACTCAGTCCCCCAGGGTACTGTGCTTGCTCCAATACAGTCCCCCAGGGTACTGTGCTTGCCCCAACACTCAGTCCCCCAGGGTACTGTGCTTGCCCCAGTACTCAGTCCCCCAGGGTACTGTGCTTGCTCCAGTACAGGCCCCCAGGGTACTGTGCTTGTTCCAGTACAGTCCCCCAGGGTACTGTGCTTGCTCTAGTACAGTCCCCCAGGGTACTGTGCTTGCTCCAGTACAGTCCCCCAGGGTACTGTGCTTGCTCCAATACAGTCCCCCAGGGTACTGTGCTTGCCCCAACACTCAGTCCCCCAGGGTACTGTGCTTGCTCCAATACAGTCCCCCAGGGTACTGTGCTTGCCCCAACACTCAGTCCCCCAGGGTACTGTGCTTGCCCCAGTACTCAGTCCCCCAGGGTACTGTGCTTGCTCCAGTACAGGCCCCCAGGGTACTGTGCTTGCTCCAGTACAGTCCCCCAGGGTACTGTGCTTGCTCCAGTACAGTCCCCCAGGGTACTGTGCTTGCTCCAGTACTCAGTCCCCCAGGGTACTGTGCTTGCTCCAGTACTCAGTTCCCCAGGGTACTGTGCTTGCTCCAGTACAGGCCCCCAGGGTACTGTGCTTGCTCCAGTACTCAGTCCCCCAGGGTACTGTGCTTGCTCCAGTACTCAGTCCCCCAGGGTACTGTGCTTGCTCCAGTACTCAGTCCCCCAGGGTACTGTGCTTGCTCCAGTACAGTCCCCCAGGGTACTGTGCTTGCTCCAGTACAGTCCCCCAGGGTACTGTGCTTGCTCCAGTACAGTCCCCCAGGGTACTGTGCTTGCTCCAGTACAGTCCCCCAAGGTACTGTGCTTGCTCCAGTACAGTTCCCCAGGGTACTGTTCTTGCTCCAGTACTCAGTCCCCCAGGGTACTGTGCTTGCTCCAATACAGTCCCCCAGGGTACTGTGCTTGTTCCAGTACTCAGTCCCCCAGGGTACTGTGCTTGCTCCAGTACTCAGTCCCCCAGGGTACTGTGCTTGCTCCAGTACTCAGTCACCCAGGGTACTGTGCTTCCTCCAGTACTCAGTCCCCCAGGGTACTGTGCTTGCTCCAGTACTCAGTCCCCCAGGGTACTGTGCATGCTCCAGTACTCAGTCCCCCCTGGGTACTGTGCTTGCTCCAGTACAGTCCCCCAGGGTACTGTGCTTGCTCCAGTACTCAGTCCCCCCAGGGTACTGTGCTTGCTCCAGTACTCAGTCCCCCAGGGTACTGTGCTTGGTCCAGTACAGTCCCCCAGGGTACTGTGCTTGCTCCAGTACTCAGTCCCCCAGGGTACTGTGCTTGCTCCAGTACAGTCCCCCCAGGGTACAGTGCTTGCTCCAGTACTCAGTCCCCCAGGGTACTGTGCTTGCTCCAGTACTCAGTCCCCCCAGGGTACTGTGCTTGCTCCAGTACTCAGTCCCCCAGGGTACTGTGCTTGCTCCAGTACAGTCCCCCCAGGGTACAGTGCTTGCTCCAGTACTCAGTCCACCAGGGTACTGTGCTTGCCCCAGTACTCAGTCCCCCAGGGTACTGTGCTTGCTGCAGTTCAGTCCCCCAGGGTACTGTGCTTGCTCCAGTTCAGTCCCCCAGGGAACTGTGCTTGCTCCAGTACTCAGTCCCCCAGGGTACTGTGCTTGCTCCAGTTCTCAGTCCCCCAGGGTACTGTGCTTGCTCCAGTACTGAGTCTCCCAGGGTACTGTGCTTGCTCCAGTACTCAGTCCCCCAGGGTACTGTGCTTGGTCCAGTACTCAGTCCCCCAGGGTACTGTGCTTGCTCCAGTACTGAGTCCCCCAGGGTACTGTGCTTGCTCCATTACTCAGTCCCCCAGGGTACTGTGCTTGCTCCAATACTCAGTCCCCCCAGGGTACTGTGCTTGCTCTAGTACTCAGTCCCCCAGGGTACTGTGCTTGCTCCAGTACTCAGTCCCCCAGGGTACTGTGCTTGCTCCAGTACAGTTCCCCCAGGGTACAGTGCTTGCTCCAGTACTCAGTCCCCCAGGGTACTGTGCTTGCTCCAGTACAGTCCCCCAGGGTACTGTGCTTGCTCCAGTACTCAGTCCCCCAGGGTACTGTGCTTGCTCCAGTACTCAGTCCCCCAGGGTACTGTGCTTGCTCCAGTACTCAGTCCCCCAGGGTACTGTGCTTGCTCCAATACTCAGTCCCCCAGGGTACTGTGCTTGCTCCAGTTTTCAGTCCCCCAGGGTACTGTGCTTGCTCCAGTACTGAGTCCCCCAGGGTACTGTGCTTGCTCCAGTACTCAGTCCCCCAGGGTACTGTGCTTGCTCCAGTACTCAGTCCCCCAGGGTACTGTGCTTGCTCCAGTACTGAGTCCCCCAGGGTACTGTGCTTGCTCCAGTACTCAGTCCCCCAGGGTACTGTGCTTGCTCCAATACTCAGTCCCCCCAGGGTACTGTGCTTGCTCCAGTACTCAGTCCCCCAGGGTACTGTGCTTGCTCCAGTACAGTCCCCCAGGGTACAGTGCTTGCTCCAGTACTCAGTCCCCCAGGGTACTGTGCTTGCTCCAGTACAGTCCCCCAGGGTACTGTGCTTGCTCCAGTATTCAGTCCCCTAGGGTACTGTGCTTGCTCCAGTACTCAGTCCCCCAGGGTACTGTGCTTGCTCCAGTACTCAGTCCCCCAGGGTACTGTGCTTGCTCCAATACTCAGTCCCCCAAGGTACTGTGCTTGCTCCAGTTCAGTCCCCCAGGGAACTGTGCTTGCTCCAGTACTCAGTCCCCCAGGGTACTGTGCTTGCTCCAGTACTCAGTCCTTCAGGGTACTGTGCTTGCTCCAGTACTCAGTCCCCCAGGGTACTGTGCTTGCTCCAGTACTCAGTCCCCCAGGGTACTGTGCTTGCTCCAGTACAGTCCCCCAGGGTACTGTGCTTGCTCTAGTACAGTCCCCCAGGGTACTGTGCTTGCTCCAGTACTCAGTCCCCCAGGGTACTGTGCTTGCTCCAGTACTCAGTCCCCCAGGGTACTGTGCTTGCTCCAGTACAGTCCCCCAGGGTACTGTGCTTGCTCCAGTACTCAGTCCCCCCAAGGTACTGTGCTTGCTCCAGTACTCAGTCCCCCAGGGTACTGTGCTTGCTCCAGTACAGTCCCCCAGGGTACTGTGCTTGCTCCAGCACAGTCCCCCAGGGTACTGTGCTTGCACCAGTACAGGCCCCCAGGGTACTGTGCTTGCTCCAGTACTTTCAAAGCTGGAGAAATTACTGACCTGGAGAGCGTGCAGAGATCCTTTGCTGCTAGAATCCACTCAGTAAAACATCTAAACTATTGGGACCGACTAAAGAGCCTAAATCTGTACTCCCTTGAGCGCAGGCGGGAGAGATACATAATAATTTACACGTGGAAAATAATTGAGGGGCTGGTCCCAAACCTGCACACAGAAATAACATCACATGAGACCAGAAGGCATGGCAGGATGTGCAGAATACCCCAGTTGAAGAGCAAAGGTGCAACAGGTACTCTGAGAGAGAACTCTATCAACATCAGAGGTCCGAGACTGTTCAACACACTTCCACTACACATAAGGGGCATAACTGGCCGACCCCTCACAGTGTTCAAGAGAGAACTATCAACATCAGAGGCCCGAGACTGTTCAACACGCTTCCACTACACATAAGGGGCATAACTGGCCGACCCCTCACAGTGTTCAAGAGAGAACTATCAACATCAGAGGCCCGAGACTGTTCAACACGCTTCCACTACACATAACTGGCCGACCCCTCACAGTGTTCAAGAGAGAACTATCAACATCAGAGGCCCGAGACTGTTCAACACGCTTCCACTACACATAACTGGCCGACCCCTCACAGTGTTCAAGAGAGAACTATCAACATCAGAGGCCCGAGACTGTTCAACACGCTTCCACTACACATAACTGGCCGACCCCTCACAGTGTTCAAGAGAGAACTATCAACATCAGAGGCCCGAGACTGTTCAACACGCTTCCACTACACATAACTGGCCGACCCCTCACAGTGTTCAAGAGAGAACTATCAACATCAGAGGCCCGAGACTGTTCAACACGCTTCCACTACACATAACTGGCCGACCCCTCACAGTGTTCAAGAGAGAACTATCAACATCAGAGGCCCGAGACTGTTCAACACGCTTCCACTACACATAACTGGCCGACCCCTCACAGTGTTCAAGAGAGAACTATCAACATCAGAGGCCCGAGACTGTTCAACACGCTTCCACTACACATAACTGGCCGACCCCTCACAGTGTTCAAGAGAGAACTATCAACATCAGAGGCCCGAGACTGTTCAACACGCTTCCACTACACATAACTGGCCGACCCCTCACAGTGTTCAAGAGAGAACTATCAACATCAGAGGCCCGAGACTGTTCAACACGCTTCCACTACACATAAGTGACATAACTCTCACAGTGTTCAAGAGAGAACTATCAACATCAGAGGCCCGAGACTGTTCAACATAACACATAACTGGCCGACCCCTCACAGTGTTCAAGAGAGAACTATCAACATCAGAGGCCCGAGACTGTTCAACACGCTTCCACTACACATAACTGGCCGACCCCTCACAGTGTTCAAGAGAGAACTATCAACATCAGAGGCCCGAGACTGTTCAACACGCTTCCACTACACATAACTGGCCGACCCCTCACAGTGTTCAAGAGAGAACTATCAACATCAGAGGCCCGAGACTGTTCAACACGCTTCCACTACACATAACTGGCCGACCCCTCACAGTGTTCAAGAGAGAACTATCAACATCAGAGGCCCGAGACTGTTCAACACGCTTCCACTACACATAACTGGCCGACCCCTCACAGTGTTCAAGAGAGAACTATCAACATCAGAGGCCCGAGACTGTTCAACACGCTTCCACTACACATAACTGGCCGACCCCTCACAGTGTTCAAGAGAGAACTATCAACATCAGAGGCCCGAGACTGTTCAACACGCTTCCACTACACATAACTGGCCGACCCCTCACAGTGTTCAAGAGAGAACTATCAACATCAGAGGCCCGAGACTGTTCAACACGCTTCCACTACACATAACTGGCCGACCCCTCACAGTGTTCAAGAGAGAACTATCAACATCAGAGGCCCGAGACTGTTCAACACGCTTCCACTACACATAACTGGCCGACCCCTCACAGTGTTCAAGAGAGAACTATCAACATCAGAGGCCCGAGACTGTTCAACACGCTTCCACTACACATAACTGGCCGACCCCTCACAGTGTTCAAGAGAGAACTATCAACATCAGAGGCCCGAGACTGTTCAACACGCTTCCACTACACATAACTGGCCGACCCCTCACAGTGTTCAAGAGAGAACTATCAACATCAGAGGCCCGAGACTGTTCAACACGCTTCCACTACACATAACTGGCCGACCCCTCACAGTGTTCAAGAGAGAACTATCAACATCAGAGGCCCGAGACTGTTCAACACGCTTCCACTACACATAACTGGCCGACCCCTCACAGTGTTCAAGAGAGAACTATCAACATCAGAGGCCCGAGACTGTTCAACACGCTTCCACTACACATAACTGGCCGACCCCTCACAGTGTTCAAGAGAGAACTATCAACATCAGAGGCCCGAGACTGTTCAACACTTCCACTACACATAACTGGCCGACCCCTCACAGTGTTCAGGAGAGAACGATCAACTTCAGAGGCGAGATTAAGCGGTGCTGGGGTTGAGCTCTGGCTCTTTGGTCCCGCCTCTCAGCTATCAATCAACTGGTGTGTGTGTGTGTGTACTCACCTCTCTGTACCTGCAGGGTTGGGTTCCAGCTCCTGGGCCCCGCTTAGGGCCGTAGGCAGCGCTAAATAGGTCAAATGTTTACCAATATTTCTGTGTCAATTCCAGTCATGAATTTTGAGTACAAAGGACATTCTATTTGAGGTCATGCAGTCGGATCGAACTTGCGTCATTCAGGGAGCTTCGATTCGACCTATTGTTGGTTCCGGGGGATTAATGTCCCCGCGGCCCGGTCTCTGTTCTTCGGCTTGATTTCCCAGGTGCTAGGATTCACATATTACGAAATATGTTCATCTTCTTGAGATGATTTCGAGACTCAGCTTCCCCGCGGCCCGGTCCTCGACTCTAGGAAGCAACAGGAACCCGTAGCAGCTGTCTAACACCCAGCTATACCTATTTACTAGGTGAACAGGCGCATCAGGGGGGGGGGTGAAAGAAACTCGATACCCGGAAACTAGGACTACGAGCCCCGAGCGCATTCCACTCAGCCGTCAAGGCCCTGATTAATATCCCATGCACGTGTACCCACACGGAAGTAGTTAAAGGTTGACGAATGGCGCCAATATCGTCTTGCCTTTTCATACCGAACAATGATATGAGAGTAATGGAGGTTGGGCATGCAACCGCCAGAGGCGCTGTGCGCGGCGTGTTATGTTTTTCTCCCTCAGTCTTTCCCGTCTGTGTATATATTTACATTTTTTGATTTGGTGTATTTATTGATATATACGTTTATACTTGGTGTATTTGTTATATTTATGGTTGTATTTGGTGTATTTCTTGCTATTAATGGTTGTATTTGGTGTATTTCTTGCTATTAATGGTTGTATTTCGTGTATTTCTTGCTATTAATGGTTGTATTTCGTGTATTTCTTGCTATTAATGGTTGTATTTGGTGTATTCTTGCTATTTATGGTTGTATTTGGTGTATTTCTTGCTATTAATGGTTGTATTTGGTGTATTTATTGATATATACGTTTATACTTGGTGTATTTTTTATATTTATGATTGTATTGGTGTATTTCTTGGTATTCAGGATTGTATTGGTGTATTTCCTTGCTTTCTCGTCGTATTTTTTGGTAATATACACATGTATACATGTATATATGTACACACATTCATACATATCCGGGGCCTGGTAGCCTGGTGGATAGACTCGTAATTCAGTGGCCCGGGTTCGATTCCTGCCCAAGGCAGAAACATACGGGCAAAGTTTCTTTCACCCTGAATGCCCCCTTGTTACCTAGCAGTAAATAGGTACCTGGGAGTTAGTCAGCTGTCACGGGCTGCTTCCTGCGGTGTGTGTATGTGGAAAAAAAGTAGTTAGTAAACAGTTGAGAGGCGGGACCAGGAGCCACAGCTTAACCTCCCTGGGTAGACTGCATGTTTGAGGACTGTCAGGAAGCCTTTGATACAACACCACACAGAGAAGCAGAGACCCAGTACCCTGGGTAAATACTTCCCTAACAGACAGGTGCCAGAGACAGTGAAGGGGCCTAAGGGAGTCGAACTGGCATACACTAACCAGCCAGGCGAACCAAACACCGTTCAGCTGTAACAAACACAAACAAACGCACCAAACGAGGCCTCGACATTCAACCCTTTGTTGATGTGGTGGACGAGGCCGCTGATTGGCTGTCACCTCGACGGTATAGACCAATGAGAAATGACCTTGTGAAGGTCCATTGTTTTCATTGGTGGGAGGTGGGGGGGGGGGGGGCTTGGACAGGTGAGGATAGATTGCAAGATTAAACAACACCCACCAGCAACACCCAGCACCACCCAGCAACACCCAGCACAAAACACCCAGCCAGCAGCAACACCCAGCAACAAACACCCAGCACAAACACCCAGCAACACCCAGCAACACCCAGCACAAACACCCAGCAACACCCAAACACCCAGCAACACCCAGCAACACCCAGCAACACCCAGCACAAACACCCAGCAACACCCAGCACAAACACCCAGCACAAACACCCAGCAACAAACACCCAGCAACACCCAGCACAAACACCCAGCACAAACACCCAGCAACAAACACCCAGCAAACACCCAGCAACAAACACCCAGCACAAACACCCAACAAACACCCAGCAACACCCAGCACAAACACCCAGCACAAACACCCAGCACAAACACCCAGCACAAACACCCAGCACAAACACCCAGCAACAAACACCCAGCACAAACACCCAGCACAAACACCCAGCAACACCCAGCACAAACACCCAGCACAAACACCCAGCACAAACACCCAACACAAACACCCAGCACAAACACCCAGCACAAACACCCAGCAACACCCAGCACAAACACCCAGCACAAACACCCAGCACAAACACCCAGCACAAACACCCAGCAACACCCAGCAACACCCAGCACAAACACCCAGCACAAACACCCAGCACAACACAAACACCCAGCAAAACACCCAGCACCCAACAAACACCCAGCACAAACACCCAGCACAAACACCCAGCACAAACACCCAGCAACACCCAGCACAAACACCCAGCAACAACACCCAGCACAAACACCCAGCAACAACACCCAGCACAAACACCCAGCACAAACACCAGCACAAACACCCAGCACAAACACCCAGCAACAAACACCCAGCACAAACACCCAGCACAAACACCCAGCACAAACACCCAACACAAACACCCAGCAACACCCAACACAAACACCCAGCACAAACACCCAGCACAAACACCCAGCACAAACACCCAGCACAAACACCCAGCACAAACACCCAGCACAAACACCCAGCAACACCCAGCACAAACACCCAGCACAAACACCCAGCACAAACACCCAGCACAAACACCCAACACAAACACCCACAAACACCCAGCACAAACACCCAGCACAAACACCCAGCACAACCACCCACCCAGCACAAACACCCAGCACACACACCCAGCACAAACACCCAGCAAACACCCAGCACAAACACCCAGCACAAACACCCAGCACAACACCCAGCACAAACACCCAGCACAAACACCCAGCACAAACACCCAGCACAAACACCCAGCACCCACACCCAGCACAAACACCCAGCACAAACACCCAGCACAAACACCCAGCACAAACACCCAGCACAAACACCCAGCACAAACACCCAGCACAAACACCCAGCAACAAACACCCAGCACAAACACCCAGCACAAACACCCAGCACAAACACCCAGCACAAACACCCAGCACAAACACCCAGCACAAACACCCAGCACAAACACCCAGCAAACACCCAGCAACACCCAGCACAAACACCCAGCACAAACACCCAGCACAAACACCCAGCACAAACACCCAGCACAAACACCCAGCACAAACACCCAGCACAACACCCAGCACAAACACCCAGCACAACACCCAAACACCCAGCACAAACACCCAGCACAAACACCCAGCACAAACACCCAGCACAAACACCCAGCACAAACACCCAGCACAAACACCCAGCACAAACACCCAGCACAACACCCAGCACAAACACCCAGCACAAACACCCAGCACAAACACCCAGCACAAACACCCAGCACAAACACCCAGCACAAACACCCAGCACAAACACCCAGCAACACCCAGCACAAACACCCAGCACAAACACCCAGCACAAACACCCAGCACAAACACCCAGCACAAACACCCAGCACAAACACCCAACACAAACACCCAGCACAAACACCCAGCACAAACACCCAGCACAAACACCCAGCACAAACACCCAGCACAAACACCCAGCACACACCCAGCACAAACACCCAGCACAACACCCAGCACAAACACCCAGCACAAACACCCAGCACAAACACCCAGCACAAACACCCAGCACAAACCCAGCACAAACACCCAGCACAAACACCCAGCACAAACACCCAGCACAAACACCCAGCACAAACACCCAGCACAACACCCAGCACAAACACCCATCAACACCCAGCAAACACCCAGCACAAACACCCAGCACAAACACCCAGCACAACACCCAGCACAAACACCCAGCACAAACACCCAGCACAAACACCCAGCACAAACACCCCAAACAGCACAAACACCCAGCACAACACCCAGCACAAACACCCAGCACAAACACCCAGCACAAACACCCAGCACAAACACCCAGCAACACCCAGCACAAACACCCAGCACAAACACCCAACACAAACACCCAGCACAAACACCCAGCAACAAACACCCCCACAACACCCAGCACCCACACCCAGCAAACACCCAGCACAAACACCCAGCACAAACACCCAGCACAAACACCCACAAACACCCAAACACCCAGCACAAACACCCAGCACAAACACCCAGCACAAACACCCAGCACAAACACCCAGCACAAACACCCAGCACAAACACCCAGCAAAACACCCCCACAAACACCCAGCACAAACACCCAGCACAAACACCCAGCACAAACACCCAGCACAAACACCCAGCACAAACACCCAGCACAAACACCCAGCACAAACACCCAGCACAAACACCCAGCACAAACACCCAGCACAAACACCCAGCACAAACACCCAGCACAAACACCCAGCACAAACACCCAGCACAAACACCCAGCACAAACACCCAGCACAAACACCCAGCAACAACACCCAGCACAACACCCATCACAAACACCCAGCACAAACACCCAGCACAAACACCCAGCACAAACACCCAGCACAAACACCCAGCACAAACACCCAGCACAAACACCCAGCACAAACAGCACAAACACCCAGCACAAACACCCAGCACAAACACCCAGCACAAACACCCAGCACACACACCCACACAACACCCAGCACAAACACCCAGCACAAACACCCAGCACAAACACCCAGCACAAACACCCAAACACCCAGCACAAACACCCAGCACAAACACCCAGCACAAACACCCAGCACAAACACCCAGCACAAACACCCAGCACAAACACCCAGCACAAACACCCAGCACAAACACCCAGCACAAACACCCAGCACAAACACCCAGCACAAACACCCAGCACAAACACCCAGCACAAACACCCAGCACAAACACCCAGCACAAACACCCAGCACAAACACCCAGCACAAACACCCAGCACAAACACCCAGCACAAACACCCAGCCCAAACACCCAGCACAAACACCCAGCACAAACACCCACCCAAACACCCAGCACAAACACCCAGCACAAACACCCAGCACAAACACCCAGCACAAACACCCAGCACAAACACCCAGCACAAACACCCAGCACAAACACCCAGCACAAACACCCAGCACAAACACCCAGCACAAACACCCAGCACAAACACCCAGCACAAACACCCAGCACAAACACCCAGCACACAAACACCCAGCACAAACACCCAGCACAAACACCCAGCACAAACACCCAGCACAAACACCCAGCACAAACACCCAGCAACAAACACCCAGCACAAACACCCAGCACAAACACCCAGCACAAACACCCAGCACAAACACCCAGCACAAACACCCAGCACAAACACCCAGCACAAACACCCAGCACAAACACCCAGCACAAACACCCAGCACAAACACCCAGCACAAACACCCAGCACAAACACCCAGCACAAACACCCAGCACAAACACCCAGCACAGCAACACCCAGCACAAACACCCAGCACAAAAACAGCACAAACACCCAGCACAAACACCCAGCACAAACACCCAGCACAAACACCCAGCACAAACACCCCCAACAAACACCCAGCACAAACACCCAACACAAACACCCAGCACAAACACCCAACACAAACACCCAGCACAAACACCCAGCACAAACACCCAGCACAAACACCCAGCACAAACACCCAGCACAAACACCCAGCACAAACACCCAGCACAAACACCCAGCACAAACACCCAGCACAAACACCCAGCACAAACACCCAGCACAAACACCCAGCACAAACACCCAGCACAAACACCCAGCACAAACACCCAGCACAAACACCCAGCACAAACACCCAGCACAAACACCCAGCACAAACACCCAGCACAAACACCCAGCACAAACACCCAGCACAAACACCCAGCACAAACACCCAGCACAAACACCCAGCACAAACACCCAGCACAAACACCCAGCACAAACACCCAGCACAAACACCCAGCACAAACACCCAGCACAAACACCCAGCACAAACACCCAGCACAAACACCCAGCACAAACACCCAGCACAAACACCCAGCACAACCCACCCAGCACAAACACCCAGCAACAAACACCCAGCACAAACACCCAGCACAAACACCCAGCACAAACACCCAGCACAAACACCCAGCACAAACACCCAGCACAAACACCCAGCACAAACACCCAGCACAAACACCCAGCAAACACCCAGCACAAACACAGCAACACCCAGCACAAACACCCAGCACAAACACCCAGCACAAACACCCAGCACAAACACCCAGCAAACACCCAACACCCAGCACAAACACCCCCACCCACAAACACCCAGCACAAACACCCATCACAAACACCCAGCACAAACAACACCCAGCACAAACACCCAGCACAAACACCCAGCACAAACACCCAGCACAAACACCCAGCACAAACACCCAGCACAAACACCCAGCACAAACACACAACACCCACACCACCCACAAACACCCAGCACAAACACCCAGCACAAACACCCAGCACAAACACCCAGCACAAACACCCAGCACAAACACCCAGCACAAACACCCAGCACAAACACCCAGCAAAACACCCAGCACAAACACCCAGCACAAACACCCAGCACAAACACCCAGCACAAACACCCAGCACAAACACCCAGCACAAACACCCCCAAACACCCAAACACCCAGCACAAACACCCAGCACAAACACCCAGCACAAACACCCAGCACAAACACCCAGCACAAACACCCAGCACAAACACCCAGCACAAACACCCAGCACAAACACCCAGCACAAACACCCAGCACAAACACCCAGCACAAACACCCAACACAAACACCCAGCACAAACACCCAGCAACACCCAGCACAAACACCCAGCACAAACACCCAGCACAAACACCCAGCACAAACACCCAGCACAAACACCCAGCAACACCCAGCACAAACACCCAGCACAAACACCCAGCACAAACACCCAGCACAAACACCCAGCACAAACACCCACCCAGCACAAACACCCAGCACAAACACCCAGCACAAACACCCAGCACAAACACCCAGCACAAACACCCAGCACAAACACCCAGCACAACACCCAGCACAAACACCCAGCACAAACACCCAGCACAAACACCCAGCACAAACACCCAGCACAAACACCCAGCACAAACACCCCAACACCCAAACACCCAGCACAAACACCCAGCACAAACACCCAGCACAACACACAACACAACACACAAACACCCAGCACAAACACCCAGCACAAACACCCAGCACAAACACCCAGCACAAACACCCATCACAAACACCCAGCACAAACACCCAGCACAAACACCCAGCACAAACACCCAGCACAAACACCCAGCACAAACACCCACACAACACCCAGCACAAACACCCAGCACACACCCACAAACACCCAGCACAACACCCAGCACACCCAGCACAAACACCCAGCACAAACACCCATCACAAACACCCAGCACAAACACCCAGCACCAACACCAAACACCCACACAAACACCCAGCACAAAACACCCAGCACAAACACCCAGCACAAACACCCAGCACAAACACCCAGCACAAACACCCAGCACAAACACCCAGCACAAACACCCAGCACAACACACCCATCACAAACACCCAGCACAACACCCAGCACAAACACCCAGCACAAACACCCAGCACAAACACCCAGCACAAACACCCAGCACAAACACCCAGCACAAACACCCAGCACAAACACCCAGCACAAACACCCAGCAACACCCACACAAACACCCAAACAAACACCCAGCACAAACACCCCCACAAACACCCAGCACAAACACCCAGCACACCCAACACCCAGCACAAACACCCAGCACAAACACCCAGCACAAACACCCAGCACAAACACCCAGCACAAACACCCAGCACAAACACCCAGCACAAACACCCAGCACAAACACCCAGCACAAACACCCAGCACAAACACCCAGCACAAACACCCAGCACAAACACCCAGCACAAACACCCAGCACAAACACCCAGCACAAACACCCAGCACAAACACCCAGCACAAACACCCAGCACAAACACCCAGCAACACCCAGCAACACCCAGCACAAACACCCAGCACAAACACCCAGCACAAACACCCAGCACAAACACCCAGCACAAACACCCAGCACAAACACCCAGCACAAACACCCAGCACACAAACACCCAGCAACACCCAGCACAAACACCCATCACAAACACCCAGCACAAACACACAAACACCCACCACAAACACCCAGCACAAACACCCATCAACAAACACCCAGCACAAACACCCAGCACAAACACCCAGCACAAACACCCAGCACAAACACCCAGCACAAACACCCAGCACAAACACCCAGCACAAACACCCAGCACAAACACCCAGCACAAACACCCAGCACAAACACCCAGCACAAACACCCAGCACAAACACCCAGCACAAACACCCAGCACAAACACCCAGCACAAACACCCAGCACAAACACCCAGCACAAACACCCAGCACAAACACCCAGCACAAACACCCAGCACAAACACCCAGCACAAACACCCAGCACAAACACCCAGCACAAACACCCAGCACAAACACCCAGCACAAACACCCAGCACAAACACCCAGCACAAACACCCAGCACAAACACCCAGCACAAACACCCCAAACACCCAGCACACCCAACACCCAGCACAAACACCCAGCACAAACACCCAGCACAAACACCCAGCACAAACACCCAGCACAAACACCCATCACAAACACAGCACAAACACCCAGCACAAACACCCAGCACAAACACCCAGCACAAACACCCAGCACAAACACCCAGCACAAACACCCCAACAAACACCCAGCAACACCCAGCACAAACACCCAGCACAAACACCCAGCACAAACACCCAGCACAAACACCCAGCACAAACACCCAGCACAAACACCCAGCACAAACACCCAGCACAAACACCCAGCACAAACACCCATCACAAACACCCCACAAACACCCAGCACAAACACCCAGCACAAACACCCAGCACAAACACCCAGCACAAACACCCAGCACAAACACCCAGCACAAACACCCAGCACAAACACCCAGCACAAACACCCAGCACAAACACCCAGCACAAACACCCAGCACAAACACCCAGCACAAACACCCAGCACACACACCCAGCACAAACACCCAGCACAAACACCCAGCACAAACACCCAGCACAAACACCCAGCACAAACACCCACACAAACACCCAGCACAAACACCCAGCACAAACACCCAGCACAAACACCCAGCACAAACACCCAGCACAAACACCCAGCACAAACACCCACACCAACACCCAGCAACACCCAGCACAAACACCCATCACAAACACCCAGCACAAACACCCATCACAAACACCCAGCACAAACACCCAGCACAAACACCCAGCACAAACACCCAGCACAAACACCCATCCAACACAAACACCCAGCACAAACACCCAGCACAAACACCCAGCACAAACACCCAGCACAAACACCCAGCAAACACCCACACAAACACCCAGCACAAACACCCAGCACAAACACCCAGCACAAACACCCAGCACAAACACCCAGCACAAACACCCAGCACAAACACCCAGCACAAACACACAAACACCCATCACAAACACCCAGCACAAACACCCAGCACAAACACCCAGCACAAACACCCAGCACAAACACCCAGCACAAACACCCAGCACAAACACCCAGCACAAACACCCAGCACAAACACCCCCAACACAAACACCCAGCACAAACACCCATCACAAACACAAACACCCACACAAACACCCAGCACAACACCACCAACAACACCCAGCACAAAACACAAACCAGCACAAACACCCCCACCCACACAAACACCCAGCACAAACACCCAGCACAAACACCCAGCACAAACACCCAGCACAAACACCCATCACAAACACCCAGCACAAACACCCAGCACAAACACCCAGCACAAACACCCAGCACAAACACCCAGCACAAACACCCAGCACAAACACCCAGCACAAACACCCAGCACAAACACCCATCACAAACACCCAGCACAAACACCCAGCACAAACACAAACAAACCCAGCACAAACACCCAGCACAAACACCCAGCACAAACACCCAGCACAAACACCCAGCACAAACACCCAGCACAAACACCCAGCACAAACACCCAGCACAAACACCCAGCACAAACACCCAGCACAAACACCCAGCACAAACACCCAGCACAAACACCCAGCACAAACACCCAGCACAAACACCCAGCACAAACACCCAGCACAAACACCCAGCAAACACCCAGCACAAACACCCAGCACAAACACCCAGCACAAACACCCCACAAACACCCAGCACAAACACCCAGCACAAACACCCAGCACAAACACCCAGCACAAACACCCAGCACAAACACCCAGCACAAACACCCAGCACAAACACCCAGCACAAACACCCAGCACAAACACCCAGCACAAACACCCAGCACAAACACCCAGCAACACCCAGCACAAACACCCAGCACAAACACCCAGCACAAACACCCAGCACAAACACCCAGCACAAACACCCAGCACAAACACCCAGCACAAACACCCAGCACAAACACCCAGCACACACACCCAGCACAAACACCCATCAAACACCCAGCACAAACACCCAGCACAAACACCCAGCACAAACACCCAGCACAAACACCCAGCACAAACACCCAGCACAAACACCCAGCACAAACACCCATCACAAACACCCAGCACAAACACCCAGCACAAACACCCAGCACAAACACCCAGCACAAACACCCAACACAAACACCCAGCACAAACACCCAGCACAAACACCCAACACAAACACCCAGCAACAAACACCCAGCAACAAACACCCAACACAAACACCCAGCACAAACACCCAGCAACAAACACCCAGCACAAACACCCAACACAAACACCCAGCACAAACACCCAGCACAAACACCCAACACAAACACCCAGCACAAACACCCAGCACAAACACCCAGCACAACACCCAGCACAAACACCCAGCACAAACACCCAGCAACACCCAGCACAAACACCCAGCACCAACACCCAGCACAAACATCCAGCAACACCCAGCACAAACACCCAGCACACAAACACCCAGCACAAACACCCAGCACAAACACCCAACACCAAACACCCAGCACAAACACCCAGCACAAACACCCAGCACAAACACCCAGCACAAACACCCAGCACAAACACCCAGCACAAACACCCAGCACACACCCACAAACACCAGCACAACACCCAGCACAAACACCCAGCAACACAAACACCCAGCACAAACACCCAGCACAAACACACACCCAGCACAAACACCCAGCAACACCCAGCACAAACACCCAGCACAAACACCCAGCACAAACACCCAGCACAAACACCCAGCACAAACACCCAGCACAAACACCCAGCACAAACACCCACCCAGCACAAAAACACCCAGCACAAACACCCAGCACAAACACCCAGCACAAACACCCAGCACAAACACCCAGCACAAACACCCAGCACAAACACCCAGCACAAACACCCAGCACAAACACCCAGCACAAACACCCAGCACAAACACCCAGCAACACCCATCAACACCACATCAACACCCAGCACAAACACCCAGCAAAACACCCAGCACAAACACCCAGCACAAACACCCAGCACAAACACCCAGCACAAACACCCAGCAAACACCCAGCACAAACACCCAGCACAAACACCCAGCACAAACACCCAGCACAAACACCCAGCACAAACACCCACAAACACCCATCACAAACACCCAGCACAAACACCCAGCACAAACACCCAGCACAAACACCCAGCACAAACACCCAGCACAAACACCCAGCACAAACACCCAGCACAAACACCCCACAAACACCCAGCACAAACACCCAGCACAAACACCCAGCACAAACACCCAGCACAAACACCCCCACAAACACCCACACCCACAAACACCCAGCACAAACACCCAGCACAAACACCCAGCACAAACACCCAGCACAAACACCCAGCACAAACACCCAGCACAACACCCAGCACAAACACCCAGCACAAACACCCAGCACAAACACCCAGCACAAACACCCAGCACAAACACCCAGCACAAACACCCAGCACAAACACCCAGCACAAACACCCAGCACAAACACCCAGCACAAACACCAAAACACCCACAAACACCCAGCACAAACACCCAGCACACACACCCAGCACAAACACCCAACACCCAGCACAAACACCCAGCACAAACACCCAGCACAAACACCCAGCACAACACCCAGCACAAACACCCAGCACAAACACCCAGCACAAACACCCAGCACAAACACCCAGCACAAACACCCAGCACAAACACCCAGCACAAACACCCAGCACAAACACCCAGCACAAACACCCAGCAACACACCCAGCACAAACACCCAGCACAAACACCCAGCACAAACACCCATCACAAACACCCAGCACAAACACAGCACAAACACCCAGCAAACACCCAGCACAAACACCCAGCACAAACACCCAGCACAAACACCCAGCACAAACACCCAGCACAAACACCCAGCACAAACACCCAGCACAAACACAAACACCCACAAACACCCAGCACAAACACCCAGCACAAACACCCAGCACAAACACCCAGCACAAACACCCAGCACAAACACCCAGCACAAACACCCAGCACAAACACCCAGCACAAACACCCAGCACCCAAACACCCAGCACAAACACCCAGCACAAACACCCAGCAACAACAGCACAAACACCCATCACACACCACCCAAACACCCAGCACACAAACACACAAACACCCACAAACACCCAGCACAAACACCCAGCACAAACACCCAGCACAAACACCCAGCACAAACACCCATCACAAACACCCAGCAACACCCAGCACAAACACCCAGCACAACACCCACACAAACACCCAGCAAACACACCAGCACAAACACAAACACCCAGCACAAACACCCAGCACAAAAACACCCACCCAGCACAAACACCCAGCACAAACACCCAGCACAAACACCCAGCACAAACACCCAGCAACACCCAGCACACACCCAGCACAAACACCCAGCACAAACACCCAGCACAAACACCCAGCACAAACACACCCAGCACAAACACCCAGCACAAACACCCAGCACAAACACCCAGCACAAACACCCAGCACAAACACCCAGCACAAACACCCAGCACAAACACCCAGCACAAACACCCAGCACAAACACCCAGCACAAACACCCAGCACAAACACCCAGCACAAACACCCAGCACAAACACCCAGCACAAACACCCAGCACAAACACCCAGCACAAACACCCAGCACAAACACCCAGCACAAACACCCAGCACAAACACCCAGCACAAACACCCAGCACAAACACCCAGCACAAACACCCAGCACAAACACCCAGCACAAACACCCACAAACACCCAGCACAAACACCCAGCACAAACACCCAGCACAAACACAAACACCCCAGCACAAACACCCAGCACAAACACCCAGCACAAACACCCATCACAAACACCCAGCACAAACACCCCCAAACACCCAGCACAACACCCAGCACAAACACCCAGCACAAACACCCAGCACAAACACCCACCCACAACACCCAGCACAAACACCCAGCACAAACACCCAGCACAAACACCCAGCACAAACACCCAGCACAAACACCCAGCACAAACACCCAGCACAAACACCCAGCACAAACACCCAGCACAACACACCCAGCACAAACACCCAGCACAAACACCCAGCACAAACACCCAGCACAAACACCCAGCACAAACACCCATCACAACACCCAGCACAAACACCCAGCACAAACACCCAGCACAAACACCCAGCACAAACACCCAGCACAAACACCCAGCACAAACACCCAGCACAAACACCCAGCACAAACACCCAGCACAAACACCCAGCACAAACACCCAGCACAAACACCCAGCACAAACACCCAGCACAAACACCCAGCACAAACACCCAGCACAAACACCCAGCACAAACACCCAGCACAAACACCCAGCACAAACACCCAGCACACACCCACAAACACCCAGCACAAACACCCAGCACAAACACCCAGCAACACCCAGCACAAACACCCAGCACAAACACCCAGCACAAACACCCAGCACCAACACCCAGCACAAACACCCAGCACAACACCCAGCAACACCCAGCACAAACACCCACACCCAGCACAAACACCCAGCACAAACACCCAGCACAAACACCCAGCACAAACACCCAGCACAAAACACCCAGCACAAACACCCATCACAAACACCCAGCACAAACACCCAGCACAAACACCCAGCACAAACACCCAGCACAAACACCCAGCAACACCCAACACCCAGCACAAACACCCAGCACAAACACCCAGCACAAAACACCCAGCACAAACACCCCACAAACACACAAACACCCATCACAAACACCCATCACACAACACCCAAACACCCAGCACAAACACCCACAAACACCCAGCACAAACACCCATCACAAACACCCAGCACAAACACCCAGCACAAACACCCATCACAAACACCCAGCACAAACACCCAGCACAAACACCCAGCACAACACCCATCACACAAACACCCAGCACAAACACCCAGCACAAACACCCAGCACAAACACCCATCACAAACACCCAGCACAACACCCATCACAAACACCCATCACAAACACCCAGCACAAACACCCAGCACAAACACCCACCAACACCCATCACAAACACCCAGCACAAACACCCAGCACAAACACCCAGCACAAACACCCAGCACAAACACCCATCACAAACACCCAGCACAAACACCCATCACAAACACCCATCACAAACACCCAGCACAAACACCCATCACAAACACCCATCACAAACACCCAGCACAAACACACCCAGCAAACACCCAGCACAAACACCCATCACAAACACCCAGCACAAAACCCACACAAACAGCACAAACACCCAGCACAAACACCCAGCACAAACACCCAGCACAAACACCCAGCACAAACACCCAGCACCCATCACAAACACCCAGCACAAACACCCATCACAAACACCCAGCACAAACACCCACAAACACCCAGCACAAACACCCAGCACAAACACCCAGCACAAACACCCAGCACAAACACCCAGCACAAACACCCAGCACAAACACCCAGCAAACACAAACACCCATCACAAACACCCAGCACAAACACCCAGCACAAACACCCAGCACAAACACCCAGCACAAACACCCATCACAAACACCCATCACAAACACCCAATCACAAACACCCAGCACAAACACCCAGCACAAACACCCATCACAACACCCATCACAAACACCCATCACAAACACCCAGCACACAAACACCCATCACAAACACCCAGCACAAACACCCAGCACAAACACCAGCAACACCCATCACAAACACCCAGCACAAACACCCAGCACAAACACCCAGCACAACACCCAGCACAAACACCCAGCACAAACACCCAGCACAAACACCCAGCACAAACACCCAGCACAAACACCCAGCACAAACACCCAGCACAAACACCCAGCACAAACACCCAGCACAAACACCCAGCACAAACACCCAGCACAAACACCCAGCACAAACACCCAGCACAAACACCCAGCACAAACACCCAGCACAAACACCCAGCACAAACACCCAGCACAAACACCCAGCACAAACACCCAGCACAAACACCCAGCACAAACACCCAGCACAAACACCCCAGCAACACCCAGCACAAACACCCAGCACAAACACCCAGCACAAACACCCAGCACAAACACCCATCACAAACACCCAGCACAAACACCCAGCACAAACACCCAGCACAAACACCCATCACAAACACCCATCAACACCCAGCACAAACACCCAGCACAAACACCCAGCACAAACACCCAGCACAAACACCCATCACAAACACCCAGCACAAACACCCATCACAAACACCCAGCACAAACACCCAGCACAAACACCCAGCACAAACACCCATCACAAACACCCAGCAGCAACACCCAGCACAAACACCCAGCACAAACACCCAGCACAACACCCAGCACAAAACACCCAGCACAAACACCCAGCACAAACACCCAGCACAAACACCCATCACAAACACCCAGCACAAACACCCAGCACAAACACCCAGCACAAACACCCAGCACAAACACCCAGCACAAACACCCATCACAAACACCCAGCACAAACACCCAGCAACACCCACAAACACCCAGCACAAACACCCAGCACAAACACCCAGCCAAACACACCAGCACAAACACCCATCACAAACACCCAGCACAAACACCCAGCACAAACACCCAGCACAAACACCCCAGCAACAAACACCCATCACAAACACCCAGCACAAACACCCAGCACAAACACCCATCACAAACACCCAGCACAAACACCCAGCACAAACACCCATCACAAACACCCAGCACAAACACCCAGCACAAACACCCAGCACAAACACCCATCACAAACACCCAGCACAAACACCCAGCACAAACACCCATCACAAAACCCAGCACAAACCCAGCACAAACACCCAGCACAAACACCCATCACAACACCCAGCACAAACACCCCACACACCCAGCACAAACCCAGCACAAACACCCAGCACAAACACCCAGCACAAACACCCAGCACAAACACCCAGCACAAACACCCATCACAAACACCCATCACAACACCCCCACAAACACCCAGCACAAACACCCATCACAAACACCCAGCACAAACACCCAGCACAAACACCCCACAAACAAACAACACCCAGCACAAACACCCAGCACAACACCCAACACCCAGCACACAAACACCCATCACAAACACCCAGCACAAACACCCATCACACCCAACAAACACCCAGCACAAACACCAACACCCATCACAAACACCCAGCACAAACACAACACCCATCACAAACACCCATCACAAACACCCAGCACAAACAGCACACAAACACCCAGCACACAAACACCCAGCACAAACACCCATCACAAACACCCATCACAAACACCCATCACAAACACCCATCAAACACCCATCACAAACACCCATCACAAACACCCAGCACAAACACCCATCACAAACACACAAACCCATCACAAACACCCACACAAACACCCAGCACAAACACCCATCACAAACACCCATCACAAACACCCAGCACAAACACCCAGCACAAACAACACCCATCAACACCCATCACAAACACCCAACACCCACAACACCCAGCACAAACACCCAGCACAAACACCCAGCACAAACACCCAGCACAAACACCCAGCACAAACACCCAGCACAAACACCCCAAACACCCAAACACCCAGCACAAACACCCAGCAACAAACACCCAGCACAAACACCCAACACAAACACCCAGCACAAACACCCAGCACAAACACCCAGCACAAACACCCATCACAAACACCCATCACAAACACCCAGCACAAACACCCATCACAAACACCCAGCACACCCAACAACCCATCACAAACACCCATCACAAACACCCAGCACAAACACCCACACAAACACCCAGCACAAACACCCCACAAACACCCATCACAAACACCCATCACAAACACCCATCAACAACACCCATCACAAACACCCACACAAACACCCATCACAAACACCCAACACAAACACCCATCACAAACACCCACAAACCCCCCCACAAACACCCACCAACACCCACACAACACCCATCACAAACACCCACCCACAAACACCCATCACAAACACCCACAAACACCCATCACAACACCCACCCACCCACCAACACCCACACAACACCCATCACAAACACCCACCAAACACCCACCAACACCCACAAACACCCACAAACACCCACAACACCCACCAACACCCCACCAACACCCACCAACAAACACCACAAACACAAACACCCACCCAACACCCCACAACACCCAACAACAAACACCCACCAACACCCACCCACAAACACCCACCAACAAACACAACACCCACCAACACCCCACCAACACCCAACAACACCCCCAACACACCCATCACCAACACCCACACAACACCCCACCAACACCCACCCACACCCACCAACACCCAACACCAACACCAACACCCACCAACACCCACCAACACCCACCAACACCCACCAACAAACACCCACCAACACCCACCAACACCCACCAACACCCAACACCAACACCCACCAACAAACACCCACCAACAAACACCCACCAACACCCACCAACACCCACGGAGCCAAGGTGTCACAACAGTATAATATAAACCTCATATAACTAACACGTTACAACAACTCCCATTAACATGAACCAAACCATGTTAATGTCTCAGACTTAACAGCTTGACGGACAATTAACACCAACTTAACATTACCTTAATAACATGATAATTGTATTCGTGCGAGCAAGATCATTCTTGCACATTGCAAGATCTTTTACGAACGTCGAATTTAAGTGGTTTTAGGCCAGTTTGGAACGTAAATAATGCAACGGGTCGTTGTCTAATTGCCAGTTTACGAAGCTGTTCCTGCTGGCATCAGGCATCAGTATGAGATAAACGTAAGCATTGCGGTGGTTTAATTGCGTTAAAACGTTGTAATTCCGACGTTGTGGTCTGCGTCAAGAAATTGCGGAGACGTTTTAATTGGTAAAACGCATTTTCTATGAAAAAAAAAATTGGCCGTTGAACGTTGGTAGTTTTTAAATTTTTGAAATTTGAAAAAACGGTTTTTTAACGGTTGCATTTTTTGAATTCTCTGCTTACTTAATTTAAGTGAACACACACACACACACACACACACACACACACACACACACACACACACACACACACACACACACACACACACACACACACACACACGGGGACCTGAGGGCTGAGTGGACAGCGCTCGTGAATCATAGTCCCAAGGTTCTGGGCAGAGTTTCTTTCACCCTAATCCTCCTGTCCACCTAGCAATCAATAGATATACCTTGGAGTTAGACCAAATGCTACGGAGCTCCTTCCTGGTGTGCATGTGTGTGTGGGGACAAAAAAAAATCAATGAATTGAGAGGCGGGGCCAAAGAGCCAGAGCTCAACCCCCACACAAGCACAACTACCTAAGAAAATAATCAACTCTAAAGCAAATCTAATTTATTTGCAAAATTTTTTGCTGCAGAGGAATTTTCAATCCAGTTTTTTGAACTGCTGGTCAGAGTGATTCCTCTTTCTATTGAACAGTGAACAAGCAATGACTTTACCAATGTATATAGCGCATCTTTCCCTTCCTAACGTTCCACTGTTTGTTCTGCAGCGCCATGGTGAGAGGACATGTTCTCTACGTTAAAAATATATATTTAAGGCTTACCATGAGCTATGGAAAGCTGGCAAGGTATAAAGCAATCAAGATATAAGCTATTCCGCCTATTTGCAACTATTCCTGTGACAAGCCGCCGGCTGCCTGTCCTCGTGGTGGGTTCTGTAGTAACCTACAGGTCAATAGGAGCTGCCTCGTATGGACCAATAGGAGCTGCCTCGTATGGACCAATAGCAGCTGCCTCGTATGGACCAATAGCAGCTGCCTCGTATGGACCAATAGCAGCTGCCTCGTATGGACCAATAGCAGCTGCCTCGTATGGACCAGCTGCCTCGTATGGACCAATACGAGCTGCTTCGTATGGACCAATAGGAGCTGCCTCGTATGGACCAATAGCAGCTGCCTCGTATGGACCAATAGCAGCTGCCTCATATGGACCAATAGCAGCTGCCTCGTATGGACCAATAGGAGCTGCCTCGTATGGACCAATAGCAGCTGCCTCGTGTGGACCAATAGCAGCTGCCTCGTGTGGACCAATAGCAGCTGCCTCGTGTGGACCAATAGCAGCTGCCTCGTGTGGACCAATAGCAGCTGCCTCGTGTGGACCAATAGCAGCTGCCTCGTATGGACCAGCTGCCTCGTATGGACCAATAGGAGCTGCCTCGTGTGGACCAATAGCAGCTGCCTCGTATGGACCAATAGCAGCTGCCTCGTATGGACCAATAGCAGCTGCCTCGTATGGACCAATAGGAGCTGCCTCGTATGGACCAATAGCACCTGCCTCGTATGGACCAATAGCAGCTGCCTCGTATGGACTAATAGCAGCTGCCTCGTATGGACCAATAGCAGCTGCCACGTATGGACCAATAGCAGCTGCCTCGTATGGACCAATAGCAGCTGCCTCGTATGGACCAATAGGAGCTGCCTCGTATGGACCAATAGGAGCTGCCTCGTATGGACCAATAGGAGCTGCCTCGTATGGACCAATAGCAGCTGCCTCGTATGGACCAATAGCAGCTGCCTCGTATGGACCAATAGCAGCTGCCTCGTATGGACCAATAGCACCTGCCTCGTATGGACCAATAGCAGCTGCCTCGTATGGACCAATACGAGCTGCCTCGTATGGACCAATAGCACCTGCCTCGTATGGACCAATAGCAGCTGCCTCGTATGGACCAATAGCAGCTGCCTCGTATGGACCAATAGCAGCTGCCTCGTATGGACCAATAGCAGCTGCCTCGTATGGACCAATAGCAGCTGCCTCGTATGGACCAATAGGAGCTGCCTCGTATGGACCAATAGGAGCTGCCTCGTATGGACCAATAGGAGCTGCCTCGTATGGACCAATAGGAGCTGCCTCGTATGGACCAATAGCAGCTGCCTCGTATGGACCAATAGCAGCTGCCTCGTATGGACCAATAGCAGCTGCCTCGTATGGACCAATAGCAGCTGCCTCGTATGGACCAATAGCAGCTGCCTCGTATGGACCAATAGCACCTGCCTCGTATGGACCAATAGCAGCTGCCTCGTATGGACCAATACGAGCTGCCTCGTATGGACCAATAGCACCTGCCTCGTATGGACCAATAGCAGCTGCCTCGTATGGACCAATAGCAGCTGCCTCGTATGGACCAATAGCAGCTGCCTCGTATGGACCAATAGCAGCTGCCTCGTATGGACCAATAGCAGCTGCCTCGTATGGACCAATAGCAGCTGCCTCGTGTGGACCAATAGCAGCTGCCTCGTATGGACCAATAGGAGCTGCCTCGTATGGACCAATAGCACCTGCCTTGTATGGACCAATAGCAGCTGCCTCGTATGGACCAATAGCAGCTGCCTCGTGTGGACCAATAGCAGCTGCCTCGTGTGGACCAATAGCAGCTGCCTCGTATGGACCAATAGCAGCTGCCTCGTATGGACCAATAGCAGCTGCCTCGTATGGACCAATAGCAGCTGCCTCGTATGGACCAATAGCAGCTGCCTCGTGTGGACCAATAGCAGCTGCCTCATATGGACCAATAGGAGCTGCCTCGTATGGACCAATAGCACCTGCCTTGTATGGACCAATAGCAGCTGCCTCGTATGGACCAATAGCAGCTGCCTCGTGTGGACCAATAGCAGCTGCCTCGTATGGACCAATAGCAGCTGCCTCGTATGGACCAATAGCAGCTGCCTCGTATGGACCAATAGCAGCTGCCTCGTATGGACCAATAGCAGCTGCCTCGTATGGACCAATAGCAGCTGCCTCGTGTGGACCAATAGCAGCTGCCTCGTATGGACCAATAGCAGCTGCCTCGTATGGACCAATAGCAGCTGCCTCGTATGGACCAGCTGCCTCGTATGGACCAATAGCAACTGCCTCGTATGGACCAATAGCAGCTGCCTCGTATGGACCAATAGCAGCTGCCTCGTATGGACCAATAGCAGCTGCCTCGTATGGACCAATAGCAGCTGCCTCGTATGGACCAGCTGCCTCGTATGGACCAATAGCAGCTGCCTCGTATGGACCAATAACAGCTGCCTCGTATGGACCAATAGGAGCTGCCTTGTATGGACTAATAGCAGCTGCCTCGTATGGACCAATAGGAGCTGCCTCGTGTGGACCAATAGCAGCTGCCTCGTATGGAACAATAGGAGCTGCCTCGTATGGACCAATAGCAGCTGCCTCGTATGGACCATTAGCAGCTGCCTCGTATGGACCAATAACAACTGCCTCGTATGGACCAATAGCAGCTGCCTCGTGTGGACCAATAGCAGCTGCCTCGTATGGACCAATAGCAGCTGCCTCGTATGGACCAATAGGAGCTGCCTCGTGTGGACCAATAGCAGCTGCCTCGTGTGGACCAATAGCAGCTGCCTCGTATGGACCAATAGCAGCTGCCTCGTGTGGACCAGCTGTCTCGTATGGACCAATAGGAGCTGCCTCGTATGGACCAATAGCAGCTACCTCGTATGTACCAATAACAGCTGCCTCGTATGGACCAATAGGAGCTGCCTCGTATGGACCAATAGCAGCTGCCTCGTATGGACCAATAGGAGCTGCCTCGAATGGACCAATAGCAGCTGCCTCGTGTGGACCAATAGCAGCTGCCTCGTATGGACCAATAGCAGCTGCCTCGTATGGACCAATAGCAGCTGCCTCGTATGGACCAATAGCAGCTGCCTCGTATGGACCAATAGCAGCTGCCTCGTATGGACCAATAGCAGCTGCCTCGTATGGACCAATAGGAGCTGCCTCGTATGGACCAATAGGAGCTGCCTCGTATGGACCAATAGGAGCTGCCTCGTATGGACCAATAGGAGCTGCCTCGTATGGACCAATAGCAGCTGCCTCGTATGGACCAATAGCAGCTGCCTCGTATGGACCAATAGCAGCTGCCTCGTATGGACCAATAGCAGCTGCCTCGTATGGACCAATAGCAGCTGCCTCGTATGGACCAATAGCAGCTGCCTCGTATGGACCAATAGCAGCTGCCTCGTATGGACCAATAGCAGCTGCCTCGTATGGACCAATACGAGCTGCCTCGTATGGACCAATAGCAGCTGCCTCGTATGGACCAATAGCAGCTGCCTCGTATGGACCAATAGCAGCTGCCTCGTATGGACCAATAGCAGCTGCCTCGTATGGACCAATAGCAGCTGCCTCGTATGGACCAATAGCAGCTGCCTCGTATGGACCAATAGCAGCTGCCTCGTGTGGACCAATAGCAGCTGCCTCGTATGGACCAATAGGAGCTGCCTCGTATGGACCAATAGCACCTGCCTTGTATGGACCAATAGCAGCTGCCTCGTATGGACCAATAGCAGCTGCCTCGTGTGGACCAATAGCAGCTGCCTCGTATGGACCAATAGCAGCTGCCTCGTATGGACCAATAGCAGCTGCCTCGTATGGACCAATAGCAGCTGCCTCGTATGGACCAATAGCAGCTGCCTCGTATGGACCAATAGCAGCTGCCTCGTGTGGACCAATAGCAGCTGCCTCGTATGGACCAATAGCAGCTGCCTCGTATGGACCAATAGCAGCTGCCTCGTATGGACCAGCTTCCTCGTATGGACCAATAGCAACTGCCTCGTATGGACCAATAGCAGCTGCCTCGTATGGACCAATAGCAGCTGCCTCGTATGGACCAATAGCAGCTGCCTCGTATGGACCAATAGCAGCTGCCTCGTATGGACCAATAGCAGCTGCCTCGTATGGACCAGCTGCCTCGTATGGACCAATAGCAGCTGCCTCGTATGGACCAATAACAGCTGCCTCGTATGGACCAATAGGAGCTGCCTTGTATGGACTAATAGCAGCTGCCTCGTATGGACCAATAGGAGCTGCCTCGTGTGGACCAATAGCAGCTGCCTCGTATGGACCAATAGGAGCTGCCTCGTATGGACCAATAGCAGCTGCCTCGTATGGACCAATAGCAGCTGCCTCGTATGGACCAATAACAACTGCCTCGTATGGACCAATAGCAGCTGCCTCGTGTGGACCAATAGCAGCTGCCTCGTATGGACCAATAGCAGCTGCCTCGTATGGACCAATAGGAGCTGCCTCGTGTGGACCAATAGCAGCTGCCTCGTGTGGACCAATAGCAGCTGCCTCGTATGGACCAATAGCAGCTGCCTCGTGTGGACCAGCTGTCTCGTATGGACCAATAGGAGCTGCCTCGTATGGACCAATAGCAGCTACCTCGTATGTACCAATAACAGCTGCCTCGTATGGACCAATAGGAGCTGCCTCGTATGGACCAATAGCAGCTGCCTCGTATGGACCAATAGGAGCTGCCTCGAATGGACCAATAGCAGCTGCCTCGTGTGGACCAATAGCAGCTGCCTCGTATGGACCAATAGCAGCTGCCTCGTATGGACCAATAGCAGCTGCCTCGTATGGACCAATAGCAGCTGCCTCGTATGGACCAATAGCAGCTGCCTCGTATGGACCAATAGCAGCTGCCTCGTATGGACCAATAGCAGCTGCCTCGTATGGACCAATAGCAGCTGCCTCGTATGGACCAATAGCAGCTGCCTCGTATGGACCAATAGCAGCTGCCTCGTATGGACCAATAGCAGCTGCCTCGTATGGACCAATAGCAGCTGCCTCGTATGGACCAATAGCAGCTGCCTCGTATGGACCAATAGCAGCTGCCTCGTATGGACCAATAGCAGCTGCCTCGTATGGACCAATAGCAGCTGCCTCGTATGGACCAATAGCAGCTGCCTCGTATGGACCAATAGCAGCTGCCTCGTATGGACCAATAGCAGCTGCCTCGTATGGACCAATAGCAGCTGCCTCGTATGGACCAATAGCAGCTGCCTCGTATGGACCAATAGCAGCTGCCTCGTATGGACCAATAGCAGCTGCCTCGTATGGACCAATAGCAGCTGCCTCGTATGGACCAATAGCAGCTGCCTCGTGTGGACCAATAGCAGCTGCCTCGTATGGACCAATAGCAGCTGCCTCGTATGGACCAATAGCAGCTGCCTCGTATGGACCAATAGCAGCTGCCTCGTATGGACCAATAGCAGCTGCCTCGTGTGGACCAATAGCAGCTGCCTCGTATGGACCAATAGCAGCTGCCTCGTATGGACCAATAGCAGCTGCCTCGTATGGACCAATAGCAGCTGCCTCGTATGGACCAATAGCAGCTGCCTCGTATGGACCAATAGCAGCTGCCTCGTATGGACCAATAGCAGCTGCCTCGTATGGACCAATAGCAGCTGCCTCGTATGGACCAATAGCAGCTGCCTCGTATGGACCAATAGCAGCTTCCTCGTATGGACCAATAGCAGCTGCCTCGTATGGACCAATAGCAGCTGCCTCGTATGGACCAATAGCAGCTGCCTCGTATGGACCAATAGCAGCTGCCTCGTATGGACCAATAGCAGCTGCCTCGTATGGACCAATAGCAGCTGCCTCGTATGGACTAATAGCAGCTGCCTCGTATGGACCAATACGAGCTGCCTCGTATGGACCAATAGCAGCTGCCTCGTATGGACCAATAACAGCTGCCTCGTATGGACCAATAGGAGCTGCCTCGTATGGACCAATAGCAGCTGCCTCGTATGGACCAATAACAACTGCCTCGTATGGACCAATAGCAGCTGCCTCGTATGGACCAATAGCAGCTGCCTCGTATGGACCAATAGCAGCTGCCTCGTATGGACCAATAGCAGCTGCCTCGTGTGGACCAATAGCAGCTGCCTCGTATGGACCAATAGCAGCTGCCTCGTATGGACCAATAGCAGCTGCCTCGTGTGGACCCAGCTGCCTCGTATGGACCAATAGGAGCTGCCTCGTATGGACCAATAGCAGCTACCTCGTATGTACCAATAACAGCTGCCTCGTATGGACCAATAGGAGCTGCCTCGTATGGACCAATAGCAGCTGCCTCGTATGGACCAATAGGAGCTGCCTCGTATGGACCAATAGCAGCTGCCTCGTGTGGACCAATAGCAGCTGCCTCGTATGGACCAATAGCAGCTGCCTCGTGTGGACCAATAGCAGCTGCCTCGTATGGACCAATAGCAGCTGCCTCGTATGGACCAATAGCAGCTGCCTCGTATGGACCAATAGCAGCTGCCTCGTATGGACCAATAGGAGCTGCCTCGTATGGACCAATAGGAGCTGCCTCGTATGGACCAATAGGAGCTGCCTCGTATGGACCAATAGCAGCTGCCTCGTATGGACCAATAGCAGCTGCCTCGTATGGACCAATAGCAGCTGCCTCGTATGGACCAATAGCAGCTGCCTCGTATGGACCAATAGCAGCTGCCTCGTATGGACCAATAGCAGCTGCCTCGTATGGACCAATAGCAGCTGCCTCGTATGGACCAATAGCAGCTGCCTCGTATGGACCAATACGAGCTGCTCGTATGGACCAATAGCAGCTGCCTCGTATGGACCAATAGCAGGTGCCTCGTATGGACCAATAGCAGCTGCCTCGTATGGACCAATAGCAGCTGCCTCGTATGGACCAATAGCAGCTGCCTCGTATGGACCAATAGCAGCTGCCTCGTATGGACCAATAGCAGCTGCCTCGTGTGGACCAATAGCAGCTGCCTCGTATGGACCAATAGCAGCTGCCTCGTATGGACCAATAGCAGCTGCCTTGTATGGACCAATAGCAGCTGCCTCGTATGGACCAATAGCAGCTGCCTCGTGTGGACCAATAGCAGCTGCCTCGTATGGACCAATAGCAGCTGCCTCGTATGGACCAATAGCAGCTGCCTCGTATGGACCAATAGCAGCTGCCTCGTATGGACCAATAGCAGCTGCCTCGTATGGACCAATAGCAGCTGCCTCGTGTGGACCAATAGCAGCTGCCTCGTATGGACCAATAGCAGCTGCCTCGTATGGACCAATAGCAGCTGCCTCGTATGGACCAATAGCAGCTGCCTCGTATGGACCAATAGCAGCTGCCTCGTATGGACCAATAGCAGCTGCCTCGTATGGACCAATATGAGCTGCCTCGTATGGACCAATAGGAGCTGCCTCGTATGGACCAATAGGAGCTGCCTCGTATGGACCAATA
>NW_025568062.1:60000-73662 GCF_020424385.1 Procambarus clarkii
CCGTCTCTGTATAATGACTCTGTCTCTCTGTCTCTGTATAATGACTCTGTCTCTCTCTCTCTGTATAATGACTCTGTCTCTCTCTCTCTGTATAATGACTCTGTCTCTGTATAATGACTCTGTCTCTCTCCGTCTCTGTATAATGACTCTGTCTCTCTGTCTCTGTATAATGACTCTGTCTCTGTATAATGACTCTGTCTCTCTCTCTCTCTGTATAATGACTCTGTCTCTCTGTCTCTGTATAATGACTCTCTCTCTGTCTCTGTATAATGACTCTCTCTCTCTGTCTCTGTATAATGACTCTCTCTCTCTGTCTCTGTATAATGACTCTCTCTCTGTCTCTGTATAATGACTCTCTCTCTGTCTCTGTATAATGACTCTGTCTCTCTCTCTCCGTCTCTGTATAATGACTCTGTCTACGTCTCTGTATAATGACTCTGTCTCTATATAATGACTATGTCTCTCTCTACGTCTCTGTATAATGACTCTCTGTCTCTGTATAATGACTCTCTCTCTCTCTGTATAATGACTCTCTCTCTGTCTCTGTATAATGACTCTGTCTCTCTCCGTCTCTGTATAATGACTGTTTCTACGTCTCTGTATAATGACTCTGTCTCTCTCTCTCCGTCTCTGTATAATGACTCTGTCTACGTCTCTGTATAATGACTATGTCTCTCTCTACGTCTCTGTATAATGACTCCGTCTCTGTATAATGACTCTCTCTCAGGCGGTAGAGTGACTTAGTGGATTGAGATTATGTTTGTGGACCAATCAGAGCGTTGCATTCCAGTTACGGTATGTGAACTGACCAATCAGAGAGCTTTCACACTGATAGCGACCACCCGCACGTGTGAGTGAGAGACAGTCAGGTATAGAGACAGTCAGGTATAGAGACAGTCAGGTATAGAGACAGTCAGGTATAGAGACAGACAGATATAGAGACAGTCAGGTATAGAGACAGTCAGATATAGAGACAGATATAGAGACAGTCAGATATAGAGACAGTCAGATATAGAGACAGTCAGATATAGAGACAGTCAGATATAGAGACAGTCAGATATAGAGACAGTCAGATATAGAGACAGACAGATATAGAGACAGACAGATATAGAGACACAGATATAGAGACAGTCAGATATAGAGACAGTCAGATATAGAGACAGTCAGATATAGTGACAGTCAGATATAGTGACAGTCAGATATAGAGACAGTCAGGTATAGAGACAGTCAGCTATAGTGACAGTCAGATATAGAGACAGTCAGATATAGAGACAGTCAGATATAGAGACAGTCAGATATAGAGACAGTCAGATATAGTGACAGTCAGATATAGAGACAGTCAGATATAGAGACAGTCAGATATAGTGACAGTCAGATATAGAGACAGTCAGATATAGAGACAGTCAGATATAGAGACAGTCAGATATAGTGACAGTCAGATATAGAGACAGTCAGATATAGAGACAGTCAGGTATAGTGACAGTCAGATATAGACAGTCAGATATAGAGACAGTCAGATATAGAGACAGTCAGATATAGAGACAGTCAGATATAGTGACAGTCAGATATAGAGACAGTCAGATATAGAGACAGTCAGGTATAGTGACAGTCAGATATAGACAGTCAGATATAGAGACAGTCAGATATAGAGACAGTCAGATATAGAGACAGTCAGATATAGAGACAGATATAGAGACAGTCAGATATAGAGACAGTCAGATATAGAGACAGTCAGATATAGAGACAGTCAGATATTGAGACAGTCAGATATAGAGACAGTCAGATATAGAGACAGTCAGATATTGAGACAGTCAGGTATAGAGACAGTCAGATATAGTGACAGGCAGATAAAGTGACAGGCAGATATAGAGACAGATATAGAGACAGTCAGATATAGAGACAGTCAGATATAGAGACAGTCAGATATAGAGACAGTCAGATATAGAAACTGCCTCTGGAATGTACGATATCCAGTTTTTGGTATGGTTATCTTTGATATCTCAAAAAACGTTTGGGAGTGGTGATATGGTTATTTTGGGTTATCTTGAGGTTATCTTGAGGTTATTTTGGGTTATCTTGAGGTTATCTTGAGGTTATCAAGGGGTTATCTTGAGGTTATCTTGAGGTTATTTTGGGTTATCTTGAGGTTATCATGCGGTTATCTTGAGGTTATCAAGGGGTTATCTTGAGCTTATCTTGAGGTTATTTTGGGTTATCATGAGGTTATCAAGGGGTTATCTTGAGATGATTTCGGGGCTTAGCGTCCCAGCGGCCCGGTCCCCAGGCAGCAGCAGCAGCCTGTAGCAGCTGTCTTAACTCCCAGGCATACCCATTAACTGCTAGGGTGAACAGGTGCATGAGTGTGAAAGAAACTTTTGTCTCAGCCGGGAATTGAACCCCAGAACCCTCAGGCTCCTGTCTATACACACTCAAGTGTATGGACACGCACTCGAGAGGGGAGATTGAAAGGGCACGGAACCGAGAGAGAGGCGGGGCCCAGGAGCTGAAACCTGTCAGAGCCGGATGGAGAAAGGGCAAGGGGGGGGGTCAGTGGGGGCATAGGGACCCCCTACAGGTGTGAGGGGCAAGGGGGGGGTCAGTAGGGGCATAGGGACCCCCCTACAGGTGTGAGGGGCAATGGGGGGGGTCAGGGGGGGTCATAGGGACTCCCCCCTACAGGTGTGAGGGGCAAGGGGGGGGGGGTCAGTGGGGGCATAGGGACCCCCTTCAGGTGTGAGGGGCAAGGGGGGGGGTCAGGGGGGGTCATAGGGACTCCCCCCTACAGGTGTGAGGGGCAAGGGGGGGGGGTCAGTGGGGGGCATAGGGACCCCCTTACAGGTGTGAGGGGCAAGGGGGGGTCAGTGGGGGCATAGGGACCCCCTACAGGTGTGAGGGGCAAGGGGGGGGGGGTCAGTGGGGGGCATAGGGACCCCCCTACAGGTGTGAGGGGCAATGGGGGGGGGTCAGGGGGGTCATAGGGACTCCCCCCTACAGGTGTGAGGGGCAAGGGGGGGTCAGTAGGGGGCATAGGGACCCCCTTCAGGTGTGAGGGGCAATGGGGGGGGGGTCAGGGGGGGTCATAGGGACTCCCCCTACAGGTGTGAGGGGCAAGGGGGGTCAGTGGGGGGCATAGGGACCCCCTACAGGTGTGAGGGGCAAGGGGGGGTCAGTGGGGGCATAGGGACCCCCCCTACAGGTGTGAGGGGCAAGGGGGGGTCAGTGGGGGCATAGGGACCCCCCTACAGGTGTGAGGGGCAAGGGGGGTCAGTGGGGGGCATAGGGACCCCCCTACAGGAGTGAGGGGCAAGGGGGGGTCAGTGGGGGGCAAAGGGACCCCCCTACAGGTGTGGGGGGCAAGGGGGGGGGGGTCAGTGGGAGGCATAGGGACCCCCCTACAGGTGTGAGGGGCAAATTGGGGGTCAGTAGGGGGGCATAGGGACCCCCCTACAGGTGTGAGGGGCAAGGGGGGGGGGTCAGTGGGGGCATAGGGACCCCCCTGCAGGTGTGAGGGGCAAGGGGGGGTCAGTGGGGGCATAGGGACCCCCCTACAGGTGTGAGGGGCAAGGGGGGGTCAGTGGGGGGCATAGGGACCCCCCTACAGGTGTAAGGGGCAAGGGGGGGGTCAGTGGGGGGCATAGGGACCCCCTACAGGTGTGAGGGGCAAGGGGGGTCAGTGGGGGTCATAGGGACCCCTCTACAGGTGTGGGGGCAAGGGGGGGGGTTAGTGGGGGCATAGGGACCCCCTACAGGTGTGAGGGGCAAGGGGGGGTCAGTGGGGGGCATAGGGACCCCCCTACAGGTGTGAGGGGCAAGGGGGGGTCAGTGGGGGGCATAGGGACCCCCCTACAGGTGTAAGGGGCAAGGGGGGGGGTCAGTGGGGGGCATAGGGACCCCCCTACAGTGTGAGGGGCAAGGGGGGGTCAGGGGGGTCATAGGGACCCCCCTACAGGTGTGAGGGGCAAGGGGGGTCAGTGGGGGTCATAGGGACCCCTCTACAGGTGTGGGGGGCAAGGGGGGGGGTTAGTGGGGGGCATAGGGACCCCCCTACAGGTGTGAGGGGCAAGGAGGGGTCAGTGGGGGGCATAGGGACCCCCCTACAGGTGTGAGGGGCAAGGGGGGGTCAGTGGGGGGCATAGGGACCCCCTTACAGGTGTGGGGGGGGCAAGGGGGGGTGAGTGGGGGCATAGGGACCCCCCTACAGGTGTGGGGGGCAAGGGGGGGTCAGTGGGGGCATAGGGACCCCCTACAGGTGTAAGGGGCAAGGGGGGGTCAGTGGGGGGCATAGGGACCCCCTACAGGTGTGGAGGGCAAGGGGGGTCAGTGGGGGGCATTGGGACTCCCCTATAGGTGTGAGGGGCAAGGGGGTCAGTGGGGGGCATAGGGGACCCCCCTACAGGTGTGAGGGGCAAGGGGGGGTCAGTGGGGGCATAGGGACCCCCCTACAGGTGTGGGGGGCAAGGGGGGGTCAGTGGGGGGCATAGGGACCCCCCCATACAGGTGTGGGGGGCAAGTAGGGGGTCAGTTGGGGCATAGGGACCCCCCTACAATTGTGAGGGGCAAGGGGGGGGTCAGTGGGAAGCATAGGGACCCCCCTACAGGTGAGGGGGGCAAGGGGGGGTCAGTGGGGGCATAGGGACCCCCTACAGGTGTGAGGGGCAGGGGGGTCAGTGGGGGGCATAGGGACCCCCTACAGGTGTGAGGGGCAAGGGGGGTCAGTGGGGGCATAGGGACCCCCCTACAGGTGTGGGGGCAAGGGGGGGTCAGTGGGGGGCATAGGGACCCCCCTACAGGTGTAAGGGGCAAGGGGGGGTCAGTGGGGGGCATAGGGACCCCCTACAGGTGTGGGGGGCAAGGGGGGTCAGTGGGGGGCATAGGGACTCCCCTATAGGTGTGAGGGGCAAGGGGGGTCAGTGGGGGGCATAGGGACCCCCCTACAGGTGTGAGGGGCAAGGGGGGTCAGTGGGGGCATAGGACCCCCCTACAGGTGTGGGGGGCAAGGGGGGGTCAGTGGGGGGCATAGGGACCCCCCATACAGGTGTGGGGGGCAAGTAGGGGGTCAGTTGGGGCATAGGGACCCCCCTACAATTGTGAGGGGCAAGGGGGAGGGTCAGTGGGGGGCATAGGGACCCCCCTACAGGTGAGGGGGGCAAGGGGGGGTCAGTGGGGGCATAGGGACCCCCCTACAGGTGTGAGGGGCAGGGGGGGTCAGTGGGGGGCATAGGGACCCCCCTACAGGTGTGAGGGGCAAGGGGGGTCAGTGGGGGCATAGGGACCCCCCTACAGGTGTGGGGGGCAAGGGGGGGGGGTCAGTGGGGGGCATAGGGACCCCCCTACAGGTGTGAGGGGCAAGGGGGGGTCAGTGGGGTCATAGGGACCCCCTACAATTGTGAGGGGCAAGGGGGGGTCAGTGGGGGCATAGGGACCCCCTTACAGGTGAGGGGGCAAGGGGGGGGTCAGTGGGGGCATAGGGACCCCCCTACAGGTGAGGGGGGCAAGGGGGGGGGGTCAGTGGGGGCATAGGGACCCCCCTACAGGTGAGGGGCAAGGGGGGGGGTCAGTGGGGGCATAGGGACCCCCCTACAGGTGAGGGAGGCAAGGGGGGGGTCAGTGGGGGCATAGGGACCCCCCCTACAGGTGTGAGGGGCAAGGGGGGGTCAGTGGGGGTCATAGGGACCCCCCTACAGGTGTGAGGGGCAGGGGGGGTCAGTGGGGGCATAGGGACCCCCCTACAGGTGTGAGGGGCAAGGGGGGGTCAGTGGGGGGCATAGGGACCCCCCTTCAGGTGTGGGGGGCAAGGGGAAGGGGGTCAGGGGGTCATAGGGACCCCCCTTCAGGTGTGGGGGCAAGAGGGGGGTCAGTGGGGGTCCTAGGGACCCCCCTACAGGTGTGGGGGGCAAGGGGAAGGGGGTCAGGGGGTCATAGGGACCCCCCTTCAGGTGTGGGGGCAAGGGGGGGGGTCAGTGGGGTCATAGGGACCCCCCTACAGGTGTGGGGGCAAGGGAGGGTCAGTGGGGGTCATAGGGACCCCCTTCAGGTGTGGGGGGCAAGGGGGGGTCAGTGGGGGTCATAGGGACCCCCCTACAGGTGGGGGGGGCAAGGGAGGGTCAGTGGGGGGCATAGGGACCCCCCTACAGGTGTGGGGGGCAAGGGGGGGGTTAGTGGGGGTCATAGGGACCCCCCTACAGGTGTGGAGGGCAAGGGGAAGGGGGTCAGGGAGGCATAGGGACCCCCCTACAGGTGTGGGGGGCAAGGGGGGGTTCTCAGCGCGCGTGTGTGTGTGGACTTGGTGGTGCCGGCGACCATTCACAACAGCTCGCTGGATCAACATTAAGTGTTTGTCCTGGTAGCTCTGCCCCCCCCCCCCCCGACCCCCCCCCCTTGGGCTTGTGTTTGGCTTTCTGCATGCCTTCTGTTCCGCCACCTGCACCCTCCGTCCGCACACGTTCGAATCCCCCCTCTCTCTCTCTCGCACGCGCGTGAGACACGCATAGAGCAGTCTAAGGCTTCGTGTCTACGTCTGAGACACGCATAGAGCAGTCTAAGGCTTCGTGTCTACGTCTGAGACAGTCATAGAGAAGTTTAAGGCTTCGTGTCTACGTCTGAGACACGCATAGAGCAGTCTAAGGCTTCGTGTCTACGTCTGAGACACGCATAGAGAAGTTTAAGGCTTCGTGTCTACGTCTGAGACACGCATAGAGAAGTTTAAGGCATCGTGTCTACGTCTGAGACACGCATAGAGAAGTCTAAGGCTTCGTGTCTACGTCTGAGACACGCATAGAGAAGTCTAAGGCTTCGTGTCTACGTCTGAGACACGCATAGAGCAGTCTAAGGCTTCGTGTCTACGTCTGAGACACGCATAGAGCAGTCTAAGGCTTCGTGTCTACGTCTGAGACAGTCATAGAGAAGTTTAAGGCTTCGTGTCTACGTCTGAGACACGCATAGAGCAGTCTAAGGCTTCGTGTCTACGTCTGAGTCACGCATAGAGAAGTTTAAGGCTTCGTGTCTACGTCTGAGACACGCATAGAGAAGTTTAAGGCTTCGTGTCTACGTCTGAGACACGCATAGAGAAGTCTAAGGCTTCGTGTCTACGTCTGAGACACGCATAGAGAAGTCTAAGGCTTCGTGTCTACGTCTGAGACACGCATAGAGCAGTCTAAGGCTTCGTGTCTACGTCTGAGACACGCATAGAGCAGTCTAAGGCTTCGTGTCTACGTCTGAGACACGCATAGAGAAGTCTAAGGCTTCGTGTCTACGTCTGAGACAGTCATAGAGCAGTCTAAGGCTTCGTGTCTACGTCTGAGACACGCATAGAGCAGTCTAAGGCTTCGTGTCTACGTCTGAGACACGCATAGAGAAGTCTAAGGCTTCGTGTCTACGTCTGAGACACGCATAGAGCAGTCTAAGGCTTCGTGTCTACGTCTGAGCCACGCATAGAGCAGTCTAAGGCTTCGTGTCTACGTCTGAGACACGCATAGAGAAGTTTAAGGCTTCGTGTCTACGTCTGAGACACGCATAGAGAAGTCTAAGGCTTCGTGTCTACGTCTGAGACACGCATAGAGAAGTCTAAGGCTTCGTGTCTACGTCTGAGACACGCATAGAGCAGTCTAAGGCTTCGTGTCTACGTCTGAGACACGCATAGAGAAGTCTAAGGCTTCGTGTCTACGTCTGAGACACGCATAGAGCAGTCTAAGGCTTCGTGTCTACGTCTGAGACAGTCATAGAGAAGTCTAAGGCTTCGTGTCTACGTCTGAGACAGTCATAGAGAAGTTTAAGGCTTCGTGTCTACGTCTGAGACAGTCATAGAGAAGTTTAAGGCTTCGTGTCTACGTCTGAGACAGTCATAGAGAAGTTTAAGGCTTCGTGTCTACGTCTGAGACAGTCATAGAGAAGTTTAAGGCTTCGTGTCTACGTCTGAGACACGCATAGAGCAGTCTAAGGCTTCGTGTCTACGTCTGAGACACGCATAGAGCAGTTTAAGGCTTCGTGTCTACGTCTGAGACAGTCATAGAGAAGTTTAAGGCTTCGTGTCTACGTCTGAGACACGCATAGAGAAGTTTAAGGCTTCGTGTCTACGTCTGAGACAGTCATAGAGAAGTTTAAGGCTTCGTGTCTACGTCTGAGACACGCATAGAGCAGTCTAAGGCTTCGTGTCTACGTCTGAGACACGCATAGAGAAGTTTAAGGCTTCGTGTCTACGTCTGAGACACGCATAGAGAAGTTTAAGGCTTCGTGTCTACGTCTGAGACAGTCATAGAGAAGTTTAAGGCTTCGTGTCTACGTCTGAGACACGCATAGGGCAGTCTAAGGCTTCGTGTCTACGTCTGAGACACGCATAGAGAAGCATAAGTCTTCGAATCAAAGTCTGAATCAGCATCTTAATAATTTTCTTGTAAGTAGAGTGAGAAATTCCTTCACTATTCAAGACAGCCCTTCATCCCTCAGTCCTCCCCTCCCGAGGATCAATGTCCCTAGGGGCCCAGTCTCTTAGCAGATCGCCTGGTTATGTGTAGTGGAAGCGTGTTGAACAGTCTCGGGTCTCTGATGTTGATAGTTCTCTCTTGAACACTGTGAGGGGTCGGCCAGTTATGTTATGTGTAGTGGAAGCGTGTTGAACAGTCTCGGGCCTCTGATGTTGATAGTTCTCTCGTGAACACTGTGAGGGGTCGGCCAGTTATGTCCCTTATGTGTAGTGGAAGCGTGTTGAACAGTCTCGGGCCTCTGATGTTGATAGTTCTCTCGTGAACACTGTGAGGGGTCGGCCAGTTAGTTATGTGTAGTGGAAGCGTGTTGAACAGTCTCGGGCCTCTGATGTTGATAGTTCTCTCTTGAACACTGTGAGGGGTCGGCTAGTTATGTCCCTTATGTGTAGTGGAAGCGTGTTGAACAGTCTCGGGCCTCTGATGTTGATAGTTCTCTCTTGAACACTGTGAAGGGTCGGCCAGTTATGTGTAGTGGAAGCGTGTTGAACAGTCTCGGGCCTCTGATGTTGATAGTTCTCTCTTGAACACTGTGAGGGGTCGGCCAGTTATGCCCCTTATGTGTAGTGGAAGCGTGTTGAACAGTCTCGGGCCTCTGATGTTGATAGTTCTCTCTTGAACACTGTGAGGGGTCGGCCAGTTATGTGTAGTGGAAGCGTGTTGAACAGTCTCGGGCCTCTGATGTTGATAGTTCTCTCTTGAACACTGTGAGGGGTCGGCCAGTTATGTGTAGTGGAAGCGTGTTGAACAGTCTCGGGCCTCTGATGTTGATAGTTCTCTCTTGAACACTGTGAGGGGTCGGCCAGTTATGTGTAGTGGAAGCGTGTTGAACAGTCTCGGGCCTCTGATGTTGATAGTTCTCTCTTGAACACTGTGAGGGGTCGGCCAGTTATGTGTAGTGGAAGCGTGTTGAACAGTCTCGGGCCTCTGATGTTGATAGTTCTCTCTTGAACACTGTGAGGGGTCGGCCAGTTATGTGTAGTGGAAGCGTGTTGAACAGTCTCGGGCCTCTGATGTTGATAGTTCTCTCTTGAACACTGTGAGGGGTCGGCCAGTTATGTCCCTTATGTGTAGTGGAAGCGTGTTGAACAGTCTCGGGCCTCTGATGTTGATAGTTCTCTCTTGAACACTGTGAGGGGTTGGCCAGTTATGTCCCTTATGTGTAGCGGAAGCGTGTTGAACAGTCTCGGGCCTCTGATGTTGATAGTTCTCTCTTGAACACTGTGAGGGGTCGGCCAGTTATGTGTAGTGGAAGCGTGTTGAACAGTCTCGGGCCTCTGATGTTGATAGTTCTCTCTTGAACACTGTGAGGGGTCGGCCAGTTATGTGTAGCGGAAGCGTGTTGAACAGTCTCGGGTCTCTGATGTTGATAGTTCTCTCTTGAACACTGTGAGGGGTCGGTCAGTTATGTCCCTTATGTGTAGTGGAAGCGTGTTGAACAGTCTCGGGCCTCTGATGTTGATAGTTCTCTCGTGAACACTGTGAGGGGTCGGCCAGTTATGTGTAGTGGGAGCGTGTTGAACAGTCTGGGGCCTCTGATGTTGATAGTTCTCTCGTGAACACTGTGAGGGGTCGGCCAGTTATGTGTAGTGGGAGCGTGTTGAACAGTCTCGGGCCTCTGATGTTGATTGTTCTCTCTTGAACACTGTGAGGGGTCGGCCAGTTATGTGTAGTGGAAGCGTGTTGAACAGTCTCGGGCCTCTGATGTTGATAGTTCTCTCTTGAACACTGTGAGGGGTCGGCCAGTTATGTGTAGTGGAAGCGTGTTGAACAGTCTCGGGCCTCTGATGTTGATAGTTCTCTCTTGAACACTGTGAGGGGTCGGCCAGTTATGTGTCGAGCTCTGATGTTGATAGTTCTCTCTTGAACACTGTGAGGGTCGGCCAGTTATGTCCCTTATGTGTAGTGGAAGCGTGTTGAACAGTCTCGGGCCTCTGATGTTGATAGTTCTCTCTTGAACACTGTGAGGGGTCGGCCAGTTATGTGTAGTGGAAGCGTGTTGAACAGTCTCGGGCCTCTGATGTTGATAGTTCTCTCTTGAACACTGTGAGGGGTCGGCCAGTAATGTCCCTTATGTGTAGTGGAAGCGTGTTGAACATTCTTGGGCCTCTGATGTTGATAGTTCTCTCTTGAACACTGTGAGTGGTCGGCCAGTTATGTCCCTTATGTGTAGCGGAAGCGTGTTGAACAGTCTTGGGCCTCTGATGTTGATAGTTCTCTCTTGAACACTTTGAGGGGTCGGCCAGTTATATGTAGTGGAAGCGTGTTGAACAGTCTTGGGCCTCTGATGTTGATAGTTCTCTCTTGAACACTGTGAGGGGTCGGCCAGTTATAGTCTCTCTTATGTGTAGTGGAAGCGTGTTGAACAGTCTCGGGCCTCTGATGTTGATAGTTCTCTCTTGAACACTGTGAGGGGTCGGCCAGGGTGTAGTGGAAGCGTGTTGAACAGTCTCGGGCCTCTGATGTTGATAGTTCGGCCAGTGTCCCTTATGTGTATTGGAAGCGTGTTGAACAGTCTCGGGCCTCTGATGTTGATAGTTCTCTCTTGAACACTTTGAGGGGTCGGCCAGTTATATGTTGTGGAGCTTTACGACTCGATGCAAGGAACCTGTAGCTCTATGACTCAATGCAAGACACCTGGAGCTCTACGACTCTATGCAAGAGACATTTAAGCTCTACGACTCGACACAAGAGACCTGGAGCTCTACAACTCGATGCAAAAGACCTGGAGCTCTGCGACTCGATGCAAGAGACCTGGAGCTCTACGACTCGAACCGAAGGACCTTGTACTCTTTGACTCGAACCGAAGTACCTGGTACTCTTCGACTCGAACCGAAAGACCTGGTACTCTTTGACTTGAACCGAAGGACCTGGTACTCTTTGACTCGAACCGAAAGACCTGGTACTCTTCGACTCGAACCGAAGGACCTGGTACTCTTCAAGTCGAACCGAAGGACCTGGTACTCTTCAACTCGAACCGAAGGACCTGGTACTCTACGACTCGAACCGAAGGACCTGGTACTCTTTGACCTGAACCGAAGGACCTGGTACTCTTTGACCTGAACCGAAGGACCTGGTACTCTTCAACTCGAACCGAAGGACCTGGAAAAACTCTACGACTCAAACCAAGGAACATGGCGCTCTACCACTCGAAGATTGTTTGTTTGAAGTGTAAGGCAAGAGAAAGAGTAGTTTCAGGGCCGCGCCAGTAGCGGGGTGGTTCCACTGTTTATTGTTGAGACCCACTGCCGCGGAAGTCAAAACGGAAGGCACTCGCCGGAAGCCAAGACGGAGTCCCTCTTATATTTCACCCCAACAGTCGACTCAGAGTGCGTCTTGTCGTTTCCTCAAGTTAATTACAAAGTGGCCCTTTACCCCCTTTGTCTCTGGCACTCCTTGGCACCCCCTTGTGGAATAGGAGTTACTCCTGTTTAGTGAAGGGGGGGGGAGGATAGCAGGTGGGATATGAGGAGAGGATAGCAGCTGGGATATGAGGAGAGGATAGCAGGTGGGATATGAGGATTAGGATAGCTGGGATATGAGGAGAGGATAGTAGCTGGGATATGAGGATAGGATAGCAGCTGGGATATGAGGATAGGATAGCAACTGGGATATGAGAAGAGGATAGCAGCTGGAATATGAGGATAGGATAGCAGGTGGGATATGAGGAGATGATAGCAGCTGGAATAGTACAGGATAGCAGTTGGGATATGAGGAGAGGATAGCAGGTGGGATATGAGGATTAGGATAGCTGGGATATGTGGAGAGGATAGCAGCTGGGATATGAGGATAGGATAGCAGCTGGGATATGAGGAGAGGATAGCAGCTGGGATATTAGGAGAGGATAGCAGCTGGGATATTAGGAGGATAGCAGCTGGGATATGAGGATAGGATAGCAGCTGTTATATGAGGATAGGATAGCAGCTGGGATATGAGGAGAGGATAGCAGCTGGAATATGAGAGGATAGCAGCTGGGATATGAGGATAGGATAGCAGCTGGGATATGAGAACAGGATAGCAGCTGGGATATGAGAACAGGATAGCAGTTGGGATAGAAGAGGATAGCAACTGGTGGTAGGACAGAACAGCAGTTGGAATAGGACAGGATAGCAGCTCAGATAAAACAAGATAGCAACTGGGATAAGACTGGATAACAGCTGGGATATGAGGACAGGACAGCTGGATAAGGGGAAGAAGAAGGAGGGAGGTGGGAGGGGGGAAACAGTGCCCAACCACTAGGAACATCTGGGAATCGAGCCCCGGACCTGCAGGAAGCGAGGTGTCTGATACAATAACATTGTGAAGAACTCTTCTCCCTTGAGAGCGTAGTCCTCTGAATGTGTGAGTTTCACATTCAATGGCTAATTGGTATTCCTTTCGACTTCCCCTTCTCCTTTAGTTCTGTTCTGTTCCTCCGTTCCTTTGTTCCGTTCGTGCCCCCCTTCTCTCCCCCCCTTCTGTTATTAAGGAACATCTGTTCATTCTCCTGCTTCCCTTGTTCTTGTTCTCTGTTTACGATCCGTTTTCTGTTTTCTTACTCCCATTTGCTGTCGCATCTGGCGATATCAATGTTCTTCGCCTCCTGCTTCTCTTCTAATTTATCCCTCATTGCTCCTTATTCTCTCCTGTTCTTACCCCACTATTCCTCCATCCTCCTGTCTTCCTTCTCCTCCTCCTTCTCCCTTTAATAAGGGTTCGCATCCCGCTTAACTTCCGCGGCTCCGCCATGCCTCCGTCGACGCGGCGTCTTGCTAGGGGTAACTATGATAAACTTTCCCACCGCGGCGTCCTGTCGCATCTCTTTACAAATGTTGCGCCCCTACTCAAGCCCCTTTTTTATCCAATGGCTTTGTTTATTTTGGAGCACCGCTTTGCGTACCTGTTTTGTTTTTAGGGGAGGGGGGAGGGGGGGCTAATGTGTAGGGGGGTTGGGGTACTGTGTACTACACTGTAGGACTGTGTACAACTGTGTCTCACTTGTACATATATCTACCTTTTGTATGCAATCAGGTTTTATTTATTTTTGAAGCATCGCTTTGCGTACCTGTTTTTTGAAGTGTTTTACGGGGGGGGGGGGTTAGGGGGGGATGGTTTCGGGGCTTTAGTGTCCCCGCGGCCCGGTCCTCGACCAGGCCTCCACCCCCAGGAAGCAGCCCGTGATAGCTGACTAACACCCAGGTACCTA
>NW_025568063.1:0-20000 GCF_020424385.1 Procambarus clarkii
AAAGATAGAGGGAGAGCAAGAGAGAGAGAGAGAGAAAGAGAGAGAGAGAGAGAGAGAGAGAGAGAGAGAGAGAGAGAGAGAGAGAGAGAGAGAGAGAGAGAGAGAGAGAGAGAGAGAGAGAGAGAGAGAGAGAGAGAGAGAGAGAGAGAGAGAGAGAGAGAGAGAGAGAGAGAGAGAGAGAGAGAGAGAGAGAGAGAGAGCAGAGAGAACGTGTGTGTGTGTGCTTGTGTGTGCGTGTGATGGGGTGAAGAGGAGGTGGGTGAGGTGTTGTCTTCAGATTATGGCAGGTAAGAGACAGGGTGGATTATGAGTGAGGTTTTATCCCCTTTCCACGAAAGGTGTTAATCCCTTTTAGACTGACTGGACGTATGTGTGTGTTGGTGTTTGTTTTTGCGTGTGCGTGCATGTGTGCTGGCAAACGTACATGTGCGTACATGCGTGCGTGTGTGCGTGCGTGTGTTACGGGGGTCCTGTAAAATTTCAACCTCTACCCAAAATGAGCCACTTTGATATTTGTGTGTGTGTGTGTACTCACCTAGTTGTACTCACCTAGTTGTGTCTGCAGGATCGAGCATTGACTCTTGGATCCCGCCTTTCGAGCATCGGTTGTTTACAGCAATGACTCCTGTCCCATTTCCCTATCATACCTGGTTTTAAAATTATGAATAGTATTTGCTTCCACAACCTGTTCCTAAAGTGCATTCCATTTTCCCACTACTCTCACGCTAAAAGAAAACTTCCTAACATCTCTGTGACTCATCTGAGTTTCAAGCTTCCACCCATGTCCCCTCGTTCTGTTACTATTCCGTGTGAACATTTCGTCTATGTCCACTCTGTCAATCCCTCTGAGTATTTTATACGTTCCTATCATGTCCCTCCTCTCCCTTCTTCTTTCTAGTGTCGTAAGGCACAGTTCCCTCAGGCGCTCCTCATACTCCATCCCTCGTAGCTCTGGGACGAGTCTCGTTGCAAACCTCTGAACCTGTTCCAGTTTCATTATATGCTTCTTTAGATGGGGACTCCAAGATGAGGCGGCATACTCTAAGACAGGCCTCACGTAGGCAGTGTAAAGCACCCTAAATGCCTCCTTACTTAGGTTTCTGAATGATGTTCTAACTTTTGCCAGTGTAGAGTACGCTGCTGTCGTTATCCTATTTATATGTGAAATAAAATTTATATGTGAGATAAATTGGGTGTTACCTCCACACCCAGGTCTCTTTCGCGCATCGTCACAGGTAGGCTGTTCCCCTTCATTGTGTACTGTCCCTTTGGTCTCCTATCTCCTAGTCCCATTTCCATGACTTTACATTTGCTCGTGTTGAATTCCAGTAGCCATTTCTCTGACCATCTCTGCAACCTGTTCAGGTCCTCTTGGAGGATCCTGCAATCCTCATCTGTCACAACTCTTCTCATCAACTTTGCGTCATCCGCAAACATCGACATGTAGGACTCTACGCCTGTAAACATGTCGTTAACATATTCAAGAAATAGAATTGGTCCCAGCACCGATCCTTGTGGTACTCCACTTGGTACTGTTCGCCAGTCCGACTTCTCACCCCTTACCGTAACTCTTTGCCTCCTTCCTGTTAGGTAGTTCCTTATCCATGCTAGGACCTTTCCCCCCCACCCCCGCCTGCCTCTCGAGCTTCAACAGCAGTCTCATGTGCGGTACTGTATCAAAGGCTTTTTGGCAGTCCAGAAATATGCAGTCTGTCCAACCATCTGTGTGTGTGTGTGTGTGTGTCTGTGTACTTACCTAGTTGTGTTTGCGGTGGTTGAGATCTGGTTCTTTGGTCCCGCCTCTCAACCGTCAATCAACAGGTGCACAGATTCCTGAGCCTATTGGGCTCTATCATATCTACACTTGAAACTGTGTATGGAGTCAGCCTCCACCACATCACTTTCTAATTGTTACGAACCCGGATCCAGCGTCCGAGCCTGGAGCAGTGACAAACACGCCATCTGTGGGTCAGCTCCCGAAACCCCCGCCAAACGAACGACGACACCTAGTGAGGACAGCGTGTACTGGCCTCGAGGACCAGTTTCCAGTCTGGTTCAGCGCTCAACACCGCCGCTCCTGACCTCTGGTGAGGTGGTGCTCCGACGACAGCGCCATCTATGGACTGGATACGTCAGGTGTTTGTGTCTGAGGCTGTAAGTGTGGTGTTTTAGTGTCCCTGTTATTGATGACGTGTCTGCTTACAGAGCCGACCTGGGACCACTGTGTTGAAGGTGGAGTCAGTCTACCCGAGGCAGCCAGTCTCCATACTGTGAAGTTTGCTGCAGCTGTTGTGACGTCGTCCCCCCGGAAGAACACTGTGGTGTGTTAAGCCTGCCAATGGAGTGGCAGTGAAAGGATTTACCCGGGACCGACGGTTGGAGACGATAATCCACTGGGGTATTGAGGACAGGAGGGTGATTGGTGATATCACACGAGACTCCTGTCTAGGGCGTACCCCTTTTATCGTTCGTGGAGTGGCCGTACCAGCCTTGGTGGCTCAGTACCTGCCAGCAGACCTGCTGGACGTGTGGTTGACGGCCTCCACGACGGTGCCCCCAGTGGACCTGTGTTGTGGCTGACCTGTGGCCAGGGTAGGCTCGGCGTTCTCAGAGGACACGTCTTGAGGCCACGAAGAAAGCACCGCGGACTCAGCACCTAGCTTCTTAATCAAGAGTCTTCAGCAGAAGACTAGATTGTACATGATCTCCTTGTAAAGTGTTAATACCCCTCCCCCTTGTGTACTCTTTTATTCTATATATTTAATCGGTGATGGTGAACATTATAATATTAAGTTCTTAACTTTCTTTCCCTACTCCTTTTTAAGTTACTTGCGTCACGGATCGCATCCCTTGAAAGCCTCTACTGGCTTGGGGTCGGATATATATCTTCCTCTAACGACATCAGAGTAAGAACCCCGTTGCGTCCCGAGAGGGCCGTAACACTAATGCATTCTATTTGTCAATCACTCTGACACTAAAAAAGTTCTTTCTAATATATCTGTGGCTCATTTGGGCACTCAGTTTCCACCTGTGTTCCCTTGTGCGTGTGTCCCTTGTGTTAAATAGCCTGTCTTTATCTACCCTATCAATTCCCTTCAGAATCTTGAATGTGGTGATCATGTCCCCCCTAACTCTTCTGTCTTCCAGCGAAGTGAGGTTTAATTCCCGTAGTCTCTTCTCGTAGCTCATACCTCTCAGCTCGGGTACTAGTCTGGTGGCAAACCTTTGAACCATTTCCAGTTTAGTCTTATCCTTGACTAGATATGGACTCCATGCTGGGGCTGCATACTAAAGGATTGGCCTGACATATGTGGTATACAAAGTTCTGAATGATTCTTTACACAAGTTTCTGAATGCCGTTCGTATGTTGGCCAGCCTGGCATATGCCGCTGATGTTATCCGCTTGATATGTGCTGCAGGAGACAGGTCTGGCGTGATATCAACCCCCAAGTCTTTTTCCTTCTCTGACTCCTGAAGAATTTTCTCTCCCAGATGATACCTTGTATCTGGCCTCCTGCTCCCTACACCTATCTTCATTACATTACATTTGGTTGGGTTAAACTCTAACAACCATTTGTTCGACCATTCCTTCCGCTTGTCTAGGTCTTCTTGAAGCCTCAAACAGTCCTCTTCTGTTTTAATCCTTCTCATAATTTTAGCATTGTCCGCAAACATTGAGAGAAATGAATCGATACCCTCCGGGAGATCATTTACATATATCAGAAACAAGATAGGGCCGAGTACAGAGCCCTGTGGGACTCCACTGGTGACTTCACGCCAATCGGAGGTCTCACCCCTCACCGTAACTCTCTGCTTCCTATTGCTTAGGTACTCCCTTATCCACTGGAGCACCTTACCAGCTACACCTGCCTGTCTCTCCAGCTTATGTACCAGCCTCTTATGCGGTACTGTGTCAAAGGCTTTCCGACAATCCAAGAAAATGCAGTCCGCCCAGCCCTCTCTTTCTTGCTTAATATTTGTCACTGGTCTTTGTCTTTGTCACACACACACACACTTTGTGTGTTTGTGTGTGTGTGTGTGTGTGTGTGTGTGTGTGTGTGTGTGTGTGTGTGTGTGTGTGTGTGTGTGTGTGTGTGTGTGTGTGTGTGTGTGTGTGTGTGTGTGTGTGTATGTGTATGTGCCTACTGATGACAACAGTGAACCAACACAACCACCACCACTTTTGTTCCTGTTTCAAACTCTGCAACAATATTTACTTTACTCTAGGTGAAATGTTGCTTTTATATTGAGTCTATGGTCAAGGGCTGGAACCAAATTTATCACCCTACGATAAGCACAAGATATGAGAATATTGTCTATTTGGACTGGCACTAATACATGTGACCTCAGTCAGAAAGGACAGCAACCACAGCAACAGGAGGTGCTCTGCGTGCAGCTTATTACTTTAAAACTGAAGTAGATGGCGTAGAGTCGCCGCCAGAGTCCAAATCCTTGGTACTGTATATCAACAGGGTCGTGGAGCTCCTTGAACCACTGATGCCAGCTATAAGGGTAGCTCACTGGGGTCCCACACCAAATTTATATTGGTGTGTTTGGCTATGAAATTGGTTCGAGTTCAGAAGTATCCAGAACAGCATATAATCATCTTCAAGTATGTGGCAGAGTCTACTACTGGTGATAAAGAGAAGGTGTTTGCTGAAAGGCACTTGTCGTTTTATAACAATAACATTTATTCACAAAACATAATAATAACAGTACAAGGCTACAATAGTTTAACGTTACGTTAACATCCGTAGTGGCACAATGCAACACTATAAAATTCAGCCAGTCTGGTCTAACTCCAGTTCAGACCGCTTGCGTGTCGTCAATATGAACTAACTGAAACAGTGGGTGATCACTAGGAAGCAAGTAACAGTTCTTTGCGACTTAAGCAACAATTTAAAATAAAACCTCATTTGGATAGAAATATAACTAATAAAATCATATAATACATTAAAACAGAGGAAGCTACATGTGTCAGTTTTTAGCTACTTACCTCTTTTTCTATGTACCTTGTGATGAAAAATGCGACAGCCACCAGAGACGACACTAAGAACATCCTCATTAAGCCAATCGGGTAACGTTGGGTGCGCCCTGTACCAATACAACATTAGTTAGTTAAAAGAAAATTATCAAATCATTTGAGTAAATAAATGACTAAACACACACACACACACATATATATATATATATATATATAGTCATTTATATATATATATATATATATATATATATATATATATATATATATATATATATATATATATATATATATATATGTCGTACCTAGTAGCCAGAACGCACTTCTCAGCCTACTATGCAAGGCCCGATTTGCCTAATAAGCCAAGTTTTACTGAATTAATATATTTTCGCAATTTTTTTCTTATGAAATGATAAAGCTACCCATTTCATTATGTATGAGGTCATTTTTTTTATTGGAGTTAAAATTAACGTAGATATATGACCGAACCTAACCAACCCTACCTAACCTAACCTAAATATATATATATATATATATATATATATATATATATATATATATATATATATATATATATATATATATATATATATATATATATATGTTGTACCTAGTAGCCAGAATGCAGTACTTGGCCTACTATGCAAGGCCCGATTTGCATACTAAGCCAAGTTTTCCTGAATTTATATATTTTTGAATGTTTTTTCTTATGAAATGATAAAGGTATCCATTTCATTATGTATGAGTTTTTTTTTTTAATTGAAGTTAAAACTAACAAAGATATATGACCGAACTTAACCAACCCTACCTAACCTAACTTAAACTATCACAACTAAGTAAATAATTTATGTTCTTAATTTAATATAATAATAATAATAATAATAATAATAAATAATAATAAAATGTTACGGTGCCCTCTCCTATTTCTTTCGTTTGCCGGCTTAAAGAGTCATATCAGCTCTCCCTACTGATTCTCTGAGGTTCAGGGAGTCTAATGATATATGTGGCGACCAGACCGGCTGCCAGTTAAGGGAAGGGAGTTATTTTATAAGTTGTAAATAAAGGAAAATTGGCGCCCTGTTATAAAATGAAACAGTATCCCCTACGGCAGATATGACCTTTTGGAAGGGACACAAGCCGATCGCGGATTGGCCGACGTAGGTCGCGGGCGACAAATCAGGGCCCGCCATGACGTCACCGAGTGCCCCGGGCGGCGCCAACGTCAGAGTGGCTCTGACTTTGGAAGCGACAGGACGCGCTTCGGTCTGCTCTCAAGGATTGGAGGCTCTGCAAGCCTTGTTCAGTGGATTGAGCTGGCCCTCGCAGCCCATCATAGTTATTGGAGACCCTGCGCTTCTGGGAAGCAAAAGAGGAACCAAGTTCAGTGAGCAGAGAAGTCCCAAACTTGGAAAATAGTCGGCGACGACGCTGGGCGGCGCCGCTGGTTGGACGTTGAGGTCTGGAAGGTGGGGGGCAGGCCTAGCTGTGACTGGGGTCACATCCACTGAGCATCTTGGAAGGACGACACCGTGCCTAGGACAAGGAGCAACGCCTTGTGGGAGAGGCGAGTGTGGGGAAAAATAGTGATTAGCTCGGCGCCCGTCGATGAACCAGGATTGGGGCAGCTGAATCTCAGGGATTGGAACGGCGACGACGCGAAGGCTTCACGACACCTGAGGACCTGTGGAACGCCCTGGATCGTCAAGGATCGACCCAAGGAAGCGTGGGAACCTCACACCATCGAGGGACAGGCGTCGTGAGCCAGGAGTGTAAGGTAGATCATTTTCCCTCCCATTACCCCTTGTATGAGTAGGCTAGTTAGGCCACAATATTTACTTGTGTATGTGGCAGCAAGACTTTATTACTTTAATAGTAGAATAGGCTGCAAGGCAGCTTGTGTCCAGAACTGTCAGAGAGGACAGTGTGTATGGATGGCAGGACAGTGAAGAAGAAGTGCCGACGTGGTGAAGAGGCCCTCCTGTGAGAGTGTGAGACTCCTGTCTTCCTGCCCAGTTGAAGGAGTGTTGGAGGTCGTGGAAGAAGAGGCTGACGATCTCCAGACTCATTATCCATATTCCATATTCATGTATTACTTGTGATTGTGTGTGTGTGTTCATGTAATTTGCATCAGTAAATCCACACCTTTTATTACTGTGTTTGAGTGTGCCTCCATTTATGATATTTCTCTATGAGCATACATTTCTGGCTACAAACAATATATAATACACCCACTGAACTGCATTGCTGGGGTGCAGATATAATAACCCAGCTGGCGACCTTGCTAAGAGGAAGATAGAGAAGACAGGCGGGAAAGGAGTTCCTGCAACCTTTTTTTTGTCTGGCAGGCAAGACTCAGGGAGGTTATGGTTATAGGTAAGCCTGAGTCTTCCTTCACTCCCCCACGGGTCTAGGCCGGAACTGTTAACAGCAGTTTCCCCGTGTTTGACTGAAGGGCTTTCAGGGTGAATCAGTGGCACCCCTTTGTGGTGGAAGCAAAGACCTGCGGAGGTGGGCACTGTTGGTCCTCTCTTGTGTGACCAAGGAGACTCCGGTGAATCCCGGGAGTCGGAGGGGCTGAGTATTTGGGCCTTTTGAGCCCCTAGCAGTTAAGTGTTAGCAGAGCCCCGGACCGCCCACCCCCACGTGACAAGAGAACTGGCGACCTTGCCAGGATTCGAACCCCAGTAGCCAAGAACTGGGAACTTCGCCAGGAAGCGCGGATCAAGCTACAGTGTGGACCAAATTTCAAGACAAGAAGTTGCCAGGGGACTAATACAGTGTGGCCAGTGAATTCGGTGGTACTGTTACTCAACCAGCTAAGGGACTGAAACGGTGAAATTAGTGCCTACTAACTTGTCTGTGCTGTCGTGTATGCTTGATGATATAGAGATGGAGGAAGACAAAGTAAAGAAATTTATTGACACAAGGGACGAGAGAATTTTGGAAGAGTGTACCAAGGCCCAGCTCCAACAAGTGGCAAACCACTTTGGGATCAGGTTGAGGACGACTAAGGTAGCGGAGCGAAGGATAGAGATCATGGCATAGCTCACAGCTCGAGAGGAAGCGACGGGAGAGGAGCCATCTCAAGAGGAGCCGTCCCGAGGAGAGCCGTCGCAAGGTGAACCGTCCCGACTAGGGCCTCCCCAAGCGCCTACCAGTGTGGAGAGAATTCACAGTGAACATGGGAGCAGTGGAAGGTCCAGCTGTAGTAAGAGGAGCCTGCAACTGGAAATAATGAAGATGCAACTGGAAGCCCAGCTGCGACGAGAGGAGAGAGAAGCGCAAATGCAGCGAGAGGAGCGAGAAGCTCGGCTGCAGCGAAAAGAAGGAGAGAGACAACTGCGACTGGAGGAGATAAAGGCAAAGAAAGAAGTCGAATTGCGTTGCGTTGAACGTGGTCTGCCCTCACTACCTGCACGGCGGGATGACCTCAAGGTAAGGGAACGTGACTTACCTACGTTCGAACCACAAGAAGCTGAGCCGTTCTTCGAACACTTTGAACGGATAGCAACTCTGAAGGAGTGGCCGGAAGATGATTGGGCTGCTCTGGTCCAGGGCAGGTTGACTGGTGAGGCCCGGGAAGCCTATAACATGCTGGACCTAGAGGAGTGTACTAGTTATGACGCGATTAAGAATGCGGTTCTCCACTCATTCCGGCTGACTCCGGAGATGTACCGGAAGCGGTTCAGAGAGTGTACAAGAGCGTCGGGAAAGACTTACGCCGAGACCGCCAGGGATATGGAACGGAAATTCCTACGATGGTTGACGGCGGAGGAAGCGGAGTCGGTGGATGATATCAAACGACTGATAGTGATGGAGAAGTTCATGTCGGTGCTCCATCCTGAGTTGCGAGTAAGGGTGAGAGAAGCAGGTATTAAGGACCTGAAGGCTGCAGCGGACCGAGCCGACATGCTGGAGGAGGCACTACATATCAGGAGGGAGGGGCCGCCCAGACACTCGCCTTACCCCAGGTCGGGAGGGAACTTTAGGAGTTCAGGAGCGAGGACGAGTGGGGACTCTCCCATGAGTAGTGTGCCCGATGAAGTGACGCGGTTCAAGAGCTCAAGAGACGCGGGGAGGAAGCCCCAAGCTGTGAGCAGTGGACCTAACTCGGGAGCGAGTGCTGCAGTCCCGGACACGACGACAGGGAGTCCAAGGAGGACCCAGGGGACGTCCGCAAGTGGTACCGCCAGAGTGACTGGCGAGTGGCCGCCCAGGGGAGGTGGCCGATGCTACAACTGTGGTGTGAGAGGACACTATGCCCGCGAGTGTGAGGAGCACCAAAGGAATGTAGGATTAATGTTGGAAGAGGAGAGAGTGTTTGTTCACACCCCATATTATAGTGGACCCAACGTGAATGGTTGGGAAATGAGGTTGGGTGAACATCCCTTCGTTTTCGGGGCCAACGTGAAGTTTGGAAAGTCAGACCCAGTGGAGGTTGCCGTGCTTCGAGATACGGGTGCTGACATAAGTATGGTGACCAGGAGTATTCTCCCCAAGGAATTTAATGATTCACCTGTGGGAGTGGTGAGGATACACAGTGTGGGGGAGGAATACAGGTGGCCACTTCACGAAGTACAGCTGATTGCCGACTGCGGAGTCGAGAAAGCTATAGTAGCTGTAGCCCCTAAGTTACCCCTAGAGCATGTGCAGATGGTGCTGGGTAATGACCTCGGAGGAGGCAGGATACAACCCGATTGGGCCAGGAGTGCCTATGTTGCAAGCAGCGGTACAACCCTGCCGGGTGAGGTATCGGTCGTTCCAGATGATAGAGAGGAAGCCGACTTCGCCAGGGGAAACGTCGCCAGAGACGACGACAACGAGGGCGAGAGTGCAGAGAGGTCGTCGGAGGTAGTGGAAAACCCCGACGAAGCCCTCCGACTAAGCCTGATGATGCGTGTGGAGGAGTGGCGAGGAGCAGCCGTGCAAACGCCTGGGGCGGTGAAGAGGCTGCAGACCGCACTCCCTCTATACAGAAACGTGAATAAAGTAAGCTCAGTGGATGAGCGAACGGCGGTGAAGGGCAGAGTGGAGGAGCCACGACGCAGTGCACCCTATGCCAGCCAGATGAATAGTGGGAGGTGCAAGATGAACCACCGTGGTGAGGTGAGCCACAGAGAGGTGGAAGAGCCCAACCACGAACCGAAGAAGACGTCTGCAGGGAAGAAAATCTCATGGAGGAGTGAAGATGTTCGTCGGGAACGAAGGAGCGAGTGGTATAGGAAAGGCAATACGAAGAAAGCAGGGAATAGGTACACCCAGGGTAGGCGCCAGCCTAACCAGAGGGGCATTGGGCCATCGCAAAAGCCTAGTGTGGAAGAGAGGAAGCTGCTGGATGGAGTGCAGGTTACAAGTGCCACTGTGAGGAGACAACGCACCTACGGGAGAAGAGGAACCGAGAAGAGAGAAGATTGGCGAAGAGGAGATCATGAGAGGAAACATGGAGTACCTGTAGGATGCAGTGGAAATGCAAGACTATCTCGGAGTGCACGACGCGGTGGAGGCGCTGCATGCACTGAATCTTACAGTGGTAACGAGCCGTGGGAGTACACTCGTAGCCACGGAGAGAGGATTTCTTGTAGGTGTTCAGGGAACACCCATCACACCCGGTACTATGCGAGGTGGAGATACAATGAGGCAAGTGACTGGCAAGGTGGTACGAGCCACGTCACCAACTGGAGGAGTGACACTTCAGGAACGGAGGGAGCAAGAGTATAGATTGCCCTCTTGAGTGCTGCTCTTCCGATATGACTCTTATTTTAAGAGGAGGGGTATGTTACGGTGCCCTCTCCTATTTCTTTCGTTTGCCGGCTTAAAGAGTCATATCAGCTCTCCCTACTGATTCTCTGAGGTTCAGGGAGTCTAATGATATATGTGGCGACCAGACCGGCTGCCAGTTAAGGGAAGGGAGTTATTTTATAAGTTGTAAATAAAGGAAAATTGGCGCCCTGTTATAAAATGAAACAGTATCCCCTACGGCAGATATGACCTTTTGGAAGGGACACAAGCCGATCGCGGATTGGCCGACGTAGGTCGCGGGCGACAAATCAGGGCCCGCCATGACGTCACCGAGTGCCCCGGGCGGCGCCAACGTCAGAGTGGCTCTGACTTTGAAAGCGACAGGACGCGCTTCGGTCTGCTCTCAAGGATTGGAGGCTCTGCAAGCCTTGTTCAGTGGATTGAGCTGGCCCTCGCAGCCCATCATAGTTATTGGAGACCCTGCGCTTCTGGGAAGCAAAAGAGGAACCAAGTTCAGTGAGCAGAGAAGTCCCAAACTTGGAAAATAGTCGGCGACGACGCTGGGCGGCGCCGCTGGTTGGACGTTGAGGTCTGGAAGGTGGGGGGCCGGCCTAGCTGTGACTGGGGTCACATCCACTGAGCATCTTGGAAGGACGACACCGTGCCTAGGACAAGGAGCAACGCCTTGTGGGAGAGGCGAGTGTGGGGAAAAATAGTGATTAGCTCGGCGCCCGTCGATGAACCAGGATTGGGGCAGCTGAATCTCAGGGATTGGAACGGCGACGACGCGAAGGCTTCACGACACCTGAGGACCTGTGGAACGCCCTGGATCGTCAAGGATCGACCCAAGGAAGCGTGGGAACCTCACACCATCGAGGGACAGGCGTCGTGAGCCAGGAGTGTAAGGTAGATCATTTTCCCTCCCATTACCCCTTGTATGAGTAGGCTAGTTAGGCCACAATATTTACTTGTGTATGTGGCAGCAAGACTTTATTACTTTAATAGTAGAATAGGCTGCAAGGCAGCTTGTGTCCAGGACTGTCAGAGAGGACAGTGTGTATGGATGGCAGGACAGTGAAGAAGAAGCGCCGACGTGGTGAAGAGGCCCTCCTGTGAGAGTGTGAGACTCCTGTCTTCCTGCCCAGTTGAAGGAGTGTTGGAGGTCGTGGAAGAAGAGGCTGACGATCTCCAGACTCATTATCCATATTCCATATTCATGTATTACTTGTGATTGTGTGTGTGTGTTCATGTAATTTGCATCAGTAAATCCACACATTTTATTACTGTGTTTGAGTGTGCCTCCATTTATGATATTTCTCTATGAGCATACATTTCTGGCTACAAACAATATATAATACACCCACTGAACTGCATTGCTGGGGTGCAGATATAATAACCCAGCTGGCGACCTTGCTAAGAGGAAGATAGAGAAGACAGGTGGGAAAGTTGTTCCTGCAACCTTTTTTTTGTCTGGCAGGCAAGACTCAGGGAGGTTATGGTTATAGGTAAGCCTGAGTCTTCCTTCACTCCCCCACGGGTCTAGGCCGGAACTGTTACCAGCAGTTTCCCCGTGTTTGACTGAAGGGCTTCCAGGGTGAATCAGTGGCACCCCTTTGTGGTGGAAGCAAAGACCTGCGGAGGTGGGCACTGTTGGTCCTCTCTTGTGTGACCAAGGAGACTCCGGTGAATCCCGGGAGTCGGAGGGGCTGAGTATTTGGGCCTTTTGAGCCCCTAGCAGTTAAGTGTTAGCAGAGCCCCGGACCGCCCACCCCCACGTGACACCTACCTAACCTACCTTAAACTATCACAACTAAGTAAATAATTTATGTTCTTAATTTAATATAATAATAATAATTCAAATATACTAATAGGAAACAATTTATTGAAAATAATGAAAATCACTCGGCTCTCAGCCACAGCTCAGGATGGCAGCAAGTCGATGAAGAACTCTGAAGGGTAAGGCAGGTCCTAGTCAACAACGGCTTCTCCAATGGTTTCGTGGAAGACATCATAAGAAGGAAGGTGAAACGCCATGCAACCTCTGAAGAGACAACTAACACAACACCTGTACCCCTTATTAGAATATTTTACAGGAACTTCTTTTCCACAGCCCATAAAACGAAGGAATGGGTCCTAAAAGATATTGTTAATAGGAATGTAATCCCTACAGACAAAGATCAGAAGATACAATTGACGATTTACTATAAAGCCAAAAAAACGGCCAACCTACTCATGAGAAACTCTCCAGACACAAAGCAGAACGCTTTAAAAGAGACCAATGTCGTCTATGCCTTCAAATGCCTACTTGGGGACTGTAAGCCTCAAAGAACTCAGTATATAGGCAAGACAACAACATCTCTTTCCAGGCGATTAACGATGCATAAGCAACAGGGCTCCATTAAGGAACATATAATCTCTTCCCACAACCAGACAATCACCAGAGAAGTCTTAACAAAAAACACGGAAATCATCGATAGATACAGCGATAGCAGGCGGCTTGATACCTGTGAGGCACTACACATTAAGAAGTCAACACCAGCAATCAACAGCCAATTAATGCACAACTATATTCTACCCACTTCAAGACTCCGCACTAATATAGAAGCATCAAGAAATATGGGCCAATAGGCCCTTTGCATTTACTTCCATTCTTCCCTTTAAATTTACCCAATATTACCCAATATTTCGTGTTCTATATTGTGTTGAAAGTTTGTTTTCACCTCATCCAAAACTGTTGTAGCATATCACGTCATCCAAATGCAGGTATATAAAATGAAAAGCTGTAGAACTCTGTTTAGTGTTTGCAGGTTTTCGGAGAAGAAAATAAAAACTATTCAGAGAAGATCTTGTGGTTTCTCACTGAACACTAATATTATCTTCTCCTACCACCCCCATTCTTTTGTGTGTACACATATATATTTGTTTTATTTGAACTTTGTTTCAAAAAAGAGGTTACATATAAGGTACAAATATGTTTATCATAAGCTGTCGAGTTCCTCCAGCTCCTCAGATGGCGGGCAGGAACCCTGAATGCAGTGTGCATTTTCGCTCTGTATCGCCACGCTGAGGCGCTGGAAAAGAAAGCTGGCAGATCTAAGGTCCCTTGTTGTATCAATGAGCTTAGACCCAGTTCCTGAAAAAAATTGGTAGCACTTTTACATATACATTTTATGTATATAAAAACATTATTTTTAAACACATAAACATTCATTACATTTCATATATATATATATATATATATATATATATATATATATATATATATATATATATATATATATATATATATATATATATGCGAACAAGCCTGAATGGTCCCCAGGACAATATGCAACTGAAAACTCACACCCCAGAAGTGACTCGAACCCATACTCCCAGGAGCAACGCAACTGGTATGTACAAGACGCCTTAATCCACTTGACCATCACGACCGGACATAATGAGGTGATAGCCGAGGCTATTTGAACCACCCCACCGCCGGCACTCGGATAGTAATCTTGGGCATAGCATTTTACCAAATCACCTCATTCTTTGGGGCACACGTGAGGAACACAAATGCGAACAAGCCTGAATGGTCCCCAGGACAATATGCAACTGAAAACTCACACCCCAGAAGTGACTCGAACCCATACTCCCAGGAGCAACGCAACTGGTATGTACAAGACGCCTTAATCCACTTGACCATCACGACTTCTGGGACCTACACATTCGAGTCACTTCTGGGGTGTGAGGTTTTCAGTTGCATATTGTCCTGGGTTGATACTTTTAATACCCTATTAATAGCCACATCACCCCTCCCACCTCACTCAAATGTAGATATAAAATCAGAGATACGTAAGTTCTAATCAGTTGTGTATTTGTGAAGTCTTTGAAAATGTAATAAGTTTTACGAAACGCGCCCGTGTCACGTCAGACTAGAAATAATAATGAATTTTGGAGAAGTGATTTTTGATTTACCTCCAACAGTGAAGCGTAATGTACGAAAGATTGAGAAAATTCGTGTTAGAATTATTAATCTTACTTTTTCGGTCATATTTAATAATATATGTCTACAGGAAAGACTGCTACCAAAATATACTAATATATATATATATATATATATATATATATATATATATATATATATATATATATATATATATATATATATATATATATATATATATATATATATAACTGAAAACTCACACCCCAGAAGTGACTCGAACCCATACTCCCAGGAGCAACGCAACTGGTATGTACAAGACGCCTTAATCCACTTGACCATCACGACCGGACAAAATGAGGTGATAGCCGAGGCTATTTGAACCACCCCACCGCCGGCACTCGGATAGTAATCTTGGGCATAGCATTTTACCAAATCACCTCATTCTTTGGGGCACACGTGAGGAACACAAATGCGAACAAGCCTGAATGGTCCCCAGGACAATATGCAACTGAAAACACACCCCAGAAGTGACTCAAACCCATACTCCCAGGAACACATACTCGGATAGTAATCTTGGGCATAGCATTTTACCAAATCACCTCATTCTTTGGGGCACACGTGAGGAACACAAATGCGAACAAGCCTGAATGGTCCCCAGGACAATATGCAACTGAAAACACACCCCAGAAGTGACTCGAACCCATACTCCCAGGAGCAACGCAACTGGTATGTACAAGACGCCTTAATCCACTTGACCATCACAACCGGACAAAATGAGGTGATAGCCGAGGCTATTTGAACCACCCCACCGCCGGCACTCGGATAGTAATCTTGGGCATAGCATTTTACCAAATCGCCCAAGATTACTATCCGAGTGCCGGCGGTGGGGTGGTTCAAATAGCCTCGGCTATTACCTCATTTTGTCCGGTCGTGATGGTCAAGTGGATTAAGGCGTCTTGTACATACCAGTTGCGTTGCTTCTGGGAGTATGGGTTCGAGTCACTTCTGGGGTGTGAGTTTTCAGTTATATATATATATATATATATATATATATATATATATATATATATATGCGAACAAGCCTGAATGGTCCCCAGGACTATATGCGAATGAAAACTCACACCCCAGAAGTGACTCGAACCCATACTCCCAGAAGCAACGCAACTGGTAACTACAGGGCGCCTTAATCCACTTGACCATCACGGCCGTCAAAAGGAAGTGATAGCCAAGGCTATTTGAGCCACTTCCCCGACGGCAACTCGGATGGTAATCTTGGGCATAGCATTTCACCAAATCACCTCATTCTTTGGGGCACACGTGAGGAACACAAATGCGAACAAGCCTGAATGGTCCCCAGGACTATATGCGAATGAAAACTCACACCCCAGAAGTGACTCGAACCCATACTCCCAGAAGCAACGCAACTGGTAACTACAGGGCGCCTTAATCCGCTTGACCATCACGGCCGTCAAAAGGAAGTGATAGCCAAGGCTATTTGAGCCACTTCCCCGACGGCAACTCGGATGGTAATCTTGGGCATAGCATTTCACCAAATCACCTCATTCTTTGGGGCACACGTGAGGAACACAAATGCGAACAAGCCTGAATGGTCCCCAGGACTATATGCGAATGAAAACTCACACCCCAGAAGTGACTCGAACCCATACTCCCAGAAGCAACGCAACTGGTAACTACAGGGCGCCTTAATCCGCTTGACCATCACGGCCGTCAAAAGGAAGTGATAGCCAAGGCTATTTGAGCCACTTCCCCGACGGCAACTCGGATGGTAATCTTGGGCATAGCATTTCACCAAATCACCTCATTCTTTGGGGCACACGTGAGGAACACAAATGCGAACAAGCCTGAATGGTCCCCAGGACTATATGCGAATGAAAACTCACACCCCAGAAGTGACTCGAACCCATACTCCCAGAAGCAACGCAACTGGTAACTACAGGGCGCCTTAATCCGCTTGACCATCACGGCCGTCAAAAGGAAGTGATAGCCAAGGCTATTTGAGCCACTTCCCCGACGGCAACTCGGATGGTAATCTTGGGCATAGCATTTCACCAAATCACCTCATTCTTTGGGGCACACGTGAGGAACACAAATGCGAACAAGCCTGAATGGTCCCCAGGACTATATGCGAATGAAAACTCACACCCAGAAGTGACTCGAACCCATACTCCCAGAAGCAACGCAACTGGTAACTACAGGGCGCCTTAATCCGCTTGACCATCACGGCCGTCAAAAGGAAGTGATAGCCAAGGCTATTTGAGCCACTTCCCCGACGGCAACTCGGATGGTAATCTTGGGCATAGCATTTCACCAAATCACCTCATTCTTTGGGGCACACGTGAGGAACACAAATGCGAACAAGCCTGAATGGTCCCCAGGACTATATGCGAATGAAAACTCACACCCCAGAAGTGACTCGAACCCATACTCCCAGAAGCAACGCAACTGGTAACTACAGGGCGCCTTAATCCGCTTGACCATCACGGCCATCAAAAGGAAGTGATAGCCAAGGCTATTTGAGCCACTTCCCCGACGGCAACTCGGATGGTAATCTTGGGCATAGCATTTCACCAAATCACCTCATTCTTTGGGGCACACGTGAGGAACACAAATGCGAACAAGCCTGAATGGTCCCCAGGACTATATGCGAATGAAAACTCACACCCCAGAAGTGACTCGAACCCATACTCCCAGAAGCAACGCAACTGGTAACTACAGGGCGCCTTAATCCGCTTGACCATCACGGCCGTCAAAAGGAAGTGATAGCCAAGGCTATTTGAGCCACTTCCCCGACGGCAACTCGGATGGTAATCTTGGGCATAGCATTTCACCAAATCACCTCATTCTTTGGGGCACACGTGAGGAACACAAATGCGAACAAGCCTGAATGGTCCCCAGGACTATATGCGAATGAAAACTCACACCCCAGAAGTGACTCGAACCCATACTCCCAGAAGCAACGCAACTGGTAACTACAGGGCGCCTTAATCCGCTTGACCATCACGGCCGTCAAAAGGAAGTGATAGCCAAGGCTATTTGAGCCACTTCCCCGACGGCAACTCGGATGGTAATCTTGGGCATAGCATTTCACCAAATCACCTCATTCTTTGGGGCACACGTGAGGAACACAAATGCGAACAAGCCTGAATGGTCCCCAGGACTATATGCGAATGAAAACTCACACCCCAGAAGTGACTCGAACCCATACTCCCAGAAGCAACGCAACTGGTAACTACAGGGCGCCTTAATCCCCGACGTGAGGTAGTTACCAGTTGCGTTGCTTCTGGGAGTATGGGTTCGAGTCACTTCTGGGGTGTGAGTTTTCATTCGCATAGCATTTCACCAAATCACCTCATTCTTTGGGGCACACGTTCGAGTCCTTCATTCGCAAATAGTCCTGGGGACCATTCAGGACCTCAGGCTTGTTCGCATTTGTGTTCCTCACGTGTGCCCCAAAGAATGAGGTGATTTGGTGAAATGCTATGCCCAAGATTACCATCCGAGTTGCCGTCGGGGAAGTGGCTCAAATAGCCTTGGCTATCACTTCCTTTTGACGGCCGTGATGGTCAAGCGGATTAAGGCGCCCTGTAGTTACCAGTTGCGTTGCTTCTGGGAGTATGGGTTCGAGTCACTTCTGGGGTGTGAGTTTTCATTCGCATATAGTCCTGGGGACCATTCAGGCTTGTTCGCATTTGTGTTCCTCACGTGTGCCCCAAAGAATGAGGTGATTTGGTGAAATGCTATGCCCAAGATTACCATCCGAGTTGCCGTCGGGGAAGTGGCTCAAATAGCCTTGGCTATCACTTCCTTTTGATGGCCGTGATGGTCAAGCGGATTAAGGCGCCCTGTAGTTACCAGTTGCGTTGCTTCTGGGAGTATGGGTTCGAGTCACTTCTGGGGTGTGAGTTTTCATTCGCATATAGTCCTGGGGACCATTCAGGCTTGTTCGCATTTGTGTTCCTCACGTGTGCCCCAAAGAATGAGGTGATTTGGTGAAATGCTATGCCCAAGATTACCATCCGAGTTGCCGTCGGGGAAGTGGCTCAAATAGCCTTGGCTATCACTTCCTTTTGACGGCCGTGATGGTCAAGCGGATTAAGGCGCCCTGTAGTTACCAGTTGCGTTGCTTCTGGGAGTATGGGTTCGAGTCACTTCTGGGGTGTGAGTTTTCATTCGCATATAGTCCTGGGGACCATTCAGGCTTGTTCGCATTTGTGTTCCTCACGTGTGCCCCAAAGAATGAGGTGATTTGGTGAAATGCTATGCCCAAGATTACCATCCGAGTTGCCGTCGGGGAAGTGGCTCAAATAGCCTTGGCTATCACTTCCTTTTGACGGCCGTGATGGTCAAGCGGATTAAGGCGCCCTGTAGTTACCAGTTGCGTTGCTTCTGGGAGTATGGGTTCGAGTCACTTCTGGGGTGTGAGTTTTCATTCGCATATAGTCCTGGGGACCATTCAGGCTTGTTCGCATTTGTGTTCCTCACGTGTGCCCCAAAGAATGAGGTGATTTGGTGAAATGCTATGCCCAAGATTACCATCCGAGTTGCCGTCGGGGAAGTGGCTCAAATAGCCTTGGCTATCACTTCCTTTTGACGGCCGTGATGGTCATGCGGATTAAGGCGCCCTGTAGTTACCAGTTGCGTTGCTTCTGGGAGTATGGGTTCGAGTCACTTCTGGGGTGTGAGTTTTCATTCGCATATAGTCCTGGGGACCATTCAGGCTTGTTCGCATTTGTGTTCCTCACGTGTGCCCCAAAGAATGAGGTGATTTGGTGAAATGCTATGCCCAAGATTACCATCCGAGTTGCCGTCGGGGAAGTGGCTCAAATAGCCTTGGCTATCACTTCCTTTTGACGGCCGTGATGGTCAAGCGGATTAAGGCGCCCTGTAGTTACCAGTTGCGTTGCTTCTGGGAGTATGGGTTCGAGTCACTTCTGGGGTGTGAGTTTTCATTCGCATATAGTCCTGGGGACCATTCAGGCTTGTTCGCATTTGTGTTCTTCACGTGTGCCCCAAAGAATGAGGTGATTTGGTGAAATGCTATGCCCAAGATTACCATCCGAGTTGCCGTCGGGGAAGTGGCTCAAATAGCCTTGGCTATCACTTCCTTTTGACGGCCGTGATGGTCAAGCGGATTAAGGCGCCCTGTAGTTACCAGTTGCGTTGCTTCTGGGAGTATGGGTTCGAGTCACTTCTGGGGTGTGAGTTTTCATTCGCATATAGTCCTGGGGACCATTCAGGCTTGTTCGCATTTGTGTTCCTCACGTGTGCCCCAAAGAATGAGGTGATTTGGTGAAATGCTATGCCCAAGATTACCATCCGAGTTGCCGTCGG